>ML291147.1:87677-142093 GCA_005239495.1 Nicotiana undulata | reverse complement strand
AGTAAATTCAGCTAAATCTGTGTTCCGAGGCTTTGAAAGCCTCCGTTAATCTCACCTCGATATACGTGCGCCATCCCGGGCGTGTAGCCGGTAAGCTTCTATGTGAAAATTTGATAAAAATTGATTTTTGTAACAATTAAATAAATAAAGTTGACTTTGGTCAACAATTTTGGTAAACGGACCCGGACCCGTGATGTGACGGTCCCGGAGGGTCCGTAGGAAAATATGTGACTTGGGTGTATGCCCGAAAATGAATTCCGAGGTCCCAAGCCCGAGAAATGAATTTTTAAGGAAAATTATTTTCTGGAAATAATAAAGTTTTTTGAAAATGAACTTTGATGTAAAAGCCGTGTTACCGGGCCCGAATTATGGTTCCGAAGCCCACAACAGGTTTAATATATGTTATGTGACTTATCTGTGAAATTCGGTGTAAAACAGACTTGAAAGGACGTGATTCGGATTAAATTGGAAAAGTTAAGCTTTATGAAGTTTTAAGGAAATTCTGTGAGTTTTGAGGTTTAATCCCTTGTTGTTGATGATATTTTGGTGATTTAAAAGCTTGAATAAGTCTGTAGGATGTTTTGGAAGTCGTGTGTGTTTTTGGTTTTGAGACCCGAGGGCTCGGGTGAGTTTTTGCTAGCTAACGGGGTGAGTTAAAGTGTAAAAATCTGGTGTTGGAGTGAAATTCGGGTGTCTGGTGTTTAACACTATGCGATCGCATAGTGTAGTAAGGTGGAGGAGGTTCTGTGGCACTATGCAATCGCATAGTTAGTTCCGCGATCGTATAGTGTATATGCGGTCTGGAGTGGGGGCTGGGGTAGTTGCTCTGCGGTCGCGTAGCTAGTCTGCGATCGCAGAAGGTCAAGTCCGCTAGGTCTGCGATCGCAAGTCCCCTTCTGCGATCGCATAGGGTCGCCCAGCTTCTCTTCTGCGATAGCGCCCTTCCTTCTGCGATCGCAGAGTGCAATTTCGTCCAGTGATTTTCTTAATTCCAAAACAGACCCATTACGGTATTTTTCTTATTTTTCACCCTCTTCTTCTTCCCCACTCCTCCCTTAGGCGATTTTTGAAGACCTCCATTGCCATAACTCCATAGGTAAGTGATTCTAACTCCATTTTCTTCCATTTTTCTTCCATAATCACTAGAATCTAGGTCTAAAATCCTAAAATCAAAGTAGAAATTAGGGATTTTGGGGTAGAGTTAGGGCCTATGGGATTTTGGGTAACTCAACCCCAATTTGGGGTCGGATTTTAAAAAAAATTATATATTCTAACTCGTGGGTGTATATGGGTGATCGGGTTTTGGTCCGAGCCTCGTGTTTGGACCAAGCGGGCCCGGGGTAAAATTTTGGTAATTTTGGAAGAATGATAGGAATTGTGTATTTAGGCTATGGGTGGTGTTATTGAGTTATTATTGATGTACGTAAGTTAATTATGCCTAGAAATTGTTGTTCCGGGGTTGAATTCAAAAGGAAAGGCGGTGTTAGAGGGTTGATTGCTATTTTTTGGACCCGAAGTAAGTGTCTTGCCTAACTTTGGTGAGGGAATAGGTATTGTATGCTATGTGCTATGTGTTTATCATGTTCAATGCATAGGTAAGGTGACGAGTACCTATGCATTGTGTGTCAAGCATGCCCGTGAGTCTAATTTTGATGAAGATCTTGTTATTACTTCCATGATCGTTATATTATGAACTTGTCTCTACTTGGAAGCCGTTATTGATGGAAATCTTGGTTGATGAACCTATGATGTATTGGTTTGATTGAAAATCCAACTGTTAAGGATATACTTGAATTGATTGGTTATAGTTGAGACCCTTGCCGGGCAATTGTTGTGATATTGATTGATGTTTTCCCCTTGCCGGGTGATATTGAAATGTATTTCCACTATGCTGTACTCCTTGCCATTATAACTGTCATTGTTTGATGAGGAAGAGAGTAAAAGCACGAAGGGTGATGTCTTGCCATGATATTCGATTACATTGCATAGTGAGGAAGAGTGTAAAGCACGAAGGGCGATGACGTGCCATGATTCACATTGATTATAAGCACGAAGGTTAATGCCGTTCCATGATTACGTTGATTATAAGCACGAAGGTTAATGCCATGCCATGATTTATATTGCCTTACATTGTACATTGCATTGTGAGGAAGAGAGTAAAAGCACGAAGGGTGATGCCGTGCCATGATTTATACTATTTCACATTATACATTGCATTGTAAGGAGTAGAGAAAAAGCACGAAGGGTGACGTCGTGCCATGATGTTTGATTACATTGAATTGTGAGGAAGAGAGTAAAAGCACGCAGGGTAATGCCGTGCCATTATTTACATTTCTGGTACATGTACTTGTTTCGTTAGCTATTGTGTTAAATTGCCTCCCTTGTTTACTTCTATATGTCCATTTAACTGCCTCATTTCACTTGTTCCCATTAACTGCTCCCATATTCCATGCTTATCTGTCTATTCCCGCGTTTGTCTGTGATATATCTTATAGAACTGTACAGGTAGATAACCGTTGTCTAGTCTAACCTCGTCACTACTTCAGTCGAGGTTAGGATCGGCACTTACTCGGTACATGGGGTCGGTTGTACTGATGCTACACCTGCACTTCTTTATATTGTGCAGATCCCGCAGCCGGACCCAGTGGACATCGTTAGAGGGAGTATCCTTCAGTCCACCTCGGAGATTGCAAGGTATACCCGCAGACGTTCGTGGGCCTTGACGTCTCCTCTATCCCTTTTCCTTCCTTCCTATCTTTTTCATTTATTTCCAAAGACAGTTGTACGCAGTTATTTTTCAGCCCTTGGTTGTAGTAATCTTTTAGTATGTTCGTGAGTTAGTGACTCCAGATTCGGGGATTGTTACAATGTATTGTATTTGTTTAAATCATTTAGTCCTATTTTTATCTATTTCCACTGTTAAATTGTAAACTATTTTTGGTTAATTCTGTTAATTCGGTGTTATCATGTTAGTTTAACTGCACACGTTGGCTTGTCTAGCGGGTTCAACGTTAGACGCAGTCACAACCTGAAAGTGGGAATTCGGGTCGTGACAAGTTGGTATCAGAGCTCTAGGTTGCTTAGGTCTCACAACTCACGAACAACCTTGGTAGAGTCTGAGGGATCGGTACGGAGACGTCTGTACTTATCCCCAGAGGCTGCAAAGTTAGGATAACTTCACATTTCTTCATCTCTGTCGTGCGATATGAATTCTGAGTACTGATTGAGTTTCAATTCTACTCTCTCGCAGATTGCGAGGGCGCGTGCTTCCCTTGGTTCCGCTCAGCAGCCCGACACTCCTGCTACAGCTCCTACGATGGGTCGAGGTCGAGGTCGAGGACGAGGCCGTGCTAGAGGCTGAGGCTGGGGCAGGGCTCAACCTAGAGCAGCAGCCCCAGTGGTGGACCCTCAGGCCGAGTCTGACGAGGAGGTCCCAGTTCCGGCAGTCCCAGTTGGACCAGCGCAGGTCCCAAAGGGGTTCATAGCTACCCCAGTGCTTCAGGACGCTCTCGTCTGTCTGGTAGGACTTATGGAGAGTGTGGCTCAGGCCGGTCTTCTTCCTACTGCACCAGCTGGATCTCAGGCTGGGGGAGGGACCCAGACTCCTGTTCTTCATACCCCAGAGCAGGTTGCCACTCAGTTTGAGAAATAATCCGGGTTGATTAGGATTCGGTCAAAGATTGATTGATTAATCTTTTTGGATAAAATTCTTTTCAAATATTTAATTAATTAATTTAATTAATTAACGATTTCAATTCCGGAATAACCCATGACCCGCGATCCGTTTTCTTTCCCGGATTATTTTAAATCCATTTTTTTTCCTTTCAACAGACTTATAAGGATGTTTTACAAACATAGATTCAACACATATTTGACCTTTCGATTTATTATACTCGAATTTATGCAATACTTCTAAATTAATTAACTTTCGCAAGGTTTTATAATTGACATGTCCCAAGCGAATATGCCATAAATCATTTGACTCCAATAAATAAGAAGAAGCTGAAATTTTATTCATACTGTCAACAACCATTACATTGAGTTTGAAAAGGCCCTCTAAGATGTAGCTTTTTCATACATACATTTCATTCTTGCTTACAACAACTTTTTCAGAAACAAATACACATTTGAATCCATTCTTCACAAGTAAAGAAGTAGAAACTAAATTCTTTCTAACAGTATGTGATGACCCAAGGGGTCATTTTATACATTTAGACTCCGTTCTAGTCTTAATAGTTATAAAAAGGTTAATTTTAAATACTTCAATTTGCGTACGCAGTCCGGGCGTGAAACCGGAAAGCTTTTATGTGAAAAATATGAGAAATAGTAAATTCTAGAATTAAAAAGTTGATTAATTTTGACTTTGGTCAACATTTTGAGTAAACGGACCCGGATATGTGTTACGACGATCCCGGGAGGTCCGTCGTAAAATATGGGACTCGGGCGTATGCCCGGAAATGAATTCCGAGCTCCCAAGCCTTAGAAATCAATTTTTGAAGGAAATTATTTTGCTGAAATATTTATGAAATAAAGAAAAGAATTAATGTTTGAAATCATTGGTATCGGGGCCGTATTTTGGTTCTGGAAGCCCGTACAGATTTGTTATTATAATTAAAGGTTAACTGCTAAATTTGGTGAAAAACGGAGTTCGTTTGACGTGATTCGGACATCCGGTCAAAAGGTTATGAACGATAAGAATTCTTGATGAAAATGATGAGTTTTAAGGTTTAATTCGTGGGTTTACATGTTATTTTCATGATTTGATCGCACGAGCAAGTCCGTATGAAATTTTTATACTTGCTTGCATGATTTTTTTAGAGCCCCGACGGCTCGGGTGAGCTTCGAGTAGGTTTTGGAGAGTTAAAAGTGGGAAAAGCACTACTGGTGCACCAGTTCTGGTGTGCCCGCACCTGCGAGCCTAGGGCCGCAGGTGCGGTCACCTCGTCCGTAGGTGCGGCCACCTCGCAGATGCACACACCTTCTCTGCAGGTGCGGTCCCGCAGAAGCGGTCAAACCTCCGCAGGTGCGACCCCCAGCTACTTTAGTCATTTTTGCAGGTGCGATCCTTTTTCCGCACCTGTGGGCCCGCAGGTACGACCCAATCACCGATGTGCGAAGGTCGACTGCCCAGCCTTATAAAACCCAATTTTAAAACGGGTAGAACCCTTTGTTCTCCAAATTTTTTAAGTTACAGCCCTAAGAGCGAAATGTTTTACCATGTATCAGCCCCAAGTCATAGGTAATCAATTTTAAACTTCACTCTTTCAATTCCTTATTTTTTTTCATCACCTTTAAATAAAAAACTAGGAATTTCCATGGAAAAAATTGAGGAGTTGGCTAGAATTAGGGAATTATGTAAAAATTGAATTTTTATATCGAATTGAGGTCGGATTTCGAAACTAATGGTATATTTGGGTTCATGGGTGAATGGGTAAACGTAATTTGGTCCGAACCCCGAGTTTAGACTAAGCAGGCCCGGGGTCGGGTTTTCATTTTTTTTTGAGAAAACATAGGAAAAATCATGTTTTCCAATAAAGTTAGTTCCTTTAGCATTAATTGATGATATTGAGTTAATTATGATTAGATTCGAGCAAGTTAGAGTAAGATTCTAGAGGAAAAGCAGTAATTGAGCAGTGAGTGACCTACGAAATTGAGGTAAGTGTTTGGTCTAACTTTGACTTGAGGGAATATGATTCCCCACTTGTTTGCTATGTGAAATGCATGTGTGTGGTGTATAGGTGAGGTCGCGAGTATCTATGCACCACCAATTTGCCTGTTAAACACGATCCCTTTCCCGTTCCAACTTAATTGATTCTTGTCTTAATTGTTCTATGTTAATTATTGTTTCTATGACTACTTGGCCTTGCTATTTGGTTGTTAAATATTGTTGTGGTTATTCTGGAAAGAGTATTGGTTGTTTTAGCTGGTTCCCTTGTGGTACAAAACGATTGAGCAGGTTTGGCATATTTTTACGAGATATATATACATTTATGTTTCCTGTTGGTTTCATGGTTGAGAGGATATTGATGATGTTTATGAGAAAAATACAGTTTCTTATTTATAATTGTTGAGACAAAAATATTACGAAAGGCTTGGCCTAAATTGTGAATCTTATGAATAAATTGTTATGAGATGTCTGGTGGGAGCGGGTTGCACGCCGCAACAAGGAGTGATAAGGGTGGACAGGTGGGATCGGGTTGCACGCCACAACGGGAGTAATAAGGGTGATATATTTAGGGAGGAGCAATAAGGGTGGACAGGTGGGAGCGGGTTGCACGCCGTAACAAGGAGCGACAAGGGAGGACATTTATATTTTTACTAATTTTCAAAGAAAATAAAGATTTGAAAAGCTTAAATGTGTATTTTACTATTCTTCGTATTATTTGCACTACTTTTATTTAAGGTTAAAGTTGGAAACATGGAAATTATTTGAGAATTAGTTATAGCTGAGACCTGGAAAAGGCGGCTGGGTTAGTTTTATTGTTGTTGCAGTATTTAATTATTTGTTTAGATTTCCTTCCTGCTTTATATATTATTGTCACAGGTTATATTGCTAAAGCCCCGCTGTAGCCTCGTCACTACTTTGTCGAGGTTAGGCTCGGCACTTACTCAGTACATGGGGTCAGTTGTACTAATACTACACTCTACACCTTTTGTGCAGATCCAGGTACTAGCCAGCATTTGAGATTATTAGAGAAACCATCCATTCATTCGGAGACACGAGGTATATCTGCCGGCGTTCGCAGATCCCGAGAGTCTTCTCCTATTTTCATAAACGCTATTTTATTTTATTCAGAACATCACATTATTTCTTTCAGCCCAGTATTTGTAGTATTCTTTAGTAGTTCGTGAATTGTGACACTAGACTCTGGGTAGTTCTAGATTTATTTATATGATTAGTTTCGTGGCTCAGTTTAATTAATTAATTGTTTATTTTTCTCTATTATATTTGGAATCATTCATTAAAAGCCAATAGATTAAGTTTACTTTAGAGTATTTTATTATGTCTAAATGGATAAATAATGCAAAGTAGTTAATTGAATTCTAACATTGGCTTGCCTAGCAAGTGTGGTGTTAGGCACCATCACGATCCCTAAGGTTGGGAATTTGGGTCGTGACAAGTTGGTATTAGAGCACTAGGTTGCTTAGGTCTCACAATTCACGAACAAGCTTAGTAGAGTCTGAAGGATCGGTACGGAGACGTCTGTATTTATCTCTCGGAGGCTATTGAGTTAGGAAACAACTTTATTTTTATTTCTACTCTATCGTGCAATTCTTGTATCCCAAATACTGATTAGATTCTTTTATTCTCTCGCAGATGGAGAGAACACGTGCTTTATCTTTCGCTGACCAATATTTCGGTCCTCCAGCAGCAACAGCTCCTACTAGGGCCAGAGGCCGAGGCCACGCCAGAGGCCGATGCAGGGGCAGGACTCAGCCCATTGCTTAGGCAGCAGCCCCAGCTACGGAACCCAGATTGATATTGATGAGGGGGTTCTGGCTCAGACTCTTCCAGCGGGACCAACTCAGGTTCCCTAGGGGTTTATTACTACCCTTGTTCTTCAGGATGCTTTGGTCGGTTTAGTGGGCTTGATGGAGAGTGTGGCCCAGACGGGCACATTCCCTGTTGCAGTAGCCGTATCTCAGGCTGGAGGAGGGGTCCATAATCCTTCTACCCACACTCCAGTTCAGACTACTCCTCAGGTTCAGACCCTACTAGCCAATTCAGTTGGGGTAATTCAGCCAGTTGCAGTGGTGCCGCCCGTTAATGAGGCAACTATGTCTATCGATGCTTTGTGGAGACTTGATAGGTTCATTAAGTTATTTCTTGTTCACTTCAGGGGTGCTACTTCAAAGGACCCTCGGGAATATCTGGATAGTTGTCATGAGGTTCTGCGTAATATGGGTATTTTGGAGACCAATGGGGTCGATTTTGCTGCTTTTCAGATGACTAGTTCCGCCAAGAAATGGTGGAGGGATTTTCTGTTGACTAGGCCAGTTGGATCACCTGATCTGACTTAGGAGCAGTTCTCTCACCTCTTTTTGGAGAAGTTCTTGCCTGTTACTACTCGAGAGGATAAGACTCGTCAGTTTGAGCGACTTCAGCAGGGCAGCATGACTGTGACCCAAAATGAGACTCATTTTGTGGATTTGGCTATACATGTTATTCTTATCTTGCCCATAGAAAGGGAGAGGGTCAGACGGTTTATTGATGTCCTTGCTCAACCCATCAGGTTGAAGATGGCCAAGGAGACAGGGACCGAGATTTCTCTTCAGGATGTAGCTAATATAGCTAGGAGGGTTGAGTCAGTTCTTGGGATGGGTGGTCAGGGGTCAGACAAGAGACCTCGTCATTCCGGTGGTTTCAGTGGTGCCTTATCTAGAGGCGGGACTTCATTTAGCAGAGGCCATTATTCAAGGCCATTCCATTCAGCACTACAGGTTTCACATGGTACTTCAGAGGGTCGTCGTTGTTATATGCCTCCTTCTGCTAAGCCAGTCTATAGTGCTCCTTCAGCTCCTATTAGAGCACCTCCTCTGCAGAGTTATTATCGTGGTCAACCGGTTCGTCAGGGTCAGTCCTCATATCAGGAGGGATGTTTTTAGTGTGGTGAATATGAGCATATTCGGAGAGCTTGTCCGAGGTTTCTTGTAATCAGCATCAGTACCAGGGTTCTCATTCCATAATTCCGGCACAAGCTACAACACCACCTGTCCAGCCAGCAAGGGGTAGGGATCAGGTAGTTAGAGGTAGAGGCCAGAATGTTAGAGGTGGAGGACATATAGCTAGAGGTAGAGGTCGGCCAGCTAGAGGTGGAGGTCCTCCCAGAGGTGTGGTTCAGGGTGGCGGGGCCTAGCCCTGAATATATGCATTTCCAGCTAGGCCTGAGGCATAGTCCTCCGACGCTGTTATTACAGGTATCATCTCAGTTTGTGATAGAGCTACTTCAGTTTTGTTTGATCCGGGGTCTTTCGTATGTTTAATCCTATTTTTCCTCGTATTTGAATGTGCCCCGTGATCCCTTGAGTGTTCCTGTTTATGTGTCTACACCGGTGGGGGATGCTATTGTGGTAGATCGAGTATATCGTTCGTGCGTGGTAGTGATTAAAAGTCTTGAGACTAGTGTGGATCTTTTACTTCTAGACATTGTTGATTTTGATGTTATATTGGTCATGGACTGTTTGCCGCCCTATTATGCCATTTTAGACTGTCACGCCAAGACAATTACCTTAGCCTTACCGGGGTTGCCTCGATTAGAGTGGAAAGGGATTCCTGGTCATTCTCCCAGCCGGATAATTTCATATGCTAACGATCGCCATATGGTGGAGAAAGGGTGTTTGGCTTACTTGACTCATATTCGTGATTCCGATGCCGAGGTTTCTCCATAGAGTCAGTTCCTATCGTGCGTGAGTTTCCTGAGGTATTTCCTGCAGACCTGCCGGGGATGCCACCCGACAGGGATATTGATTTCCTTATTGATGTGGCTTCAGGAACTCAGCCCATTTCCATTCCTCCATATCGGATGGCCCTACCAGAATTGAAAGAGTTGAAAGAACAGTTGCAAGACTTGCTAGATAAAGGTTTCATAAGATCCAGTGTATCCCCTTGGAGTGCACCAGTTTTGTTTGTAAAGAAGAAAGATGGGTCGATGAGAATGTGTATAGATTACCGGCAGCTGAATAAAGTTACTATCAAAAATAAGTATCCGTTGCCGAGAATTGGTGACCTATTTGATCAGTTTCAGGGTGCTAAGATATTTTCGAAAATTGATTTGAGATCGGGCTATCATCAGCTTAAGATTAGGGCGTCTGATGTTCCTAAGACAACCTTTTGGACGAGGTGTGTGCATTATGAATTTTTGGTTATGTCTTTTGGGCCGACTAATGCTCCAGCAGCCTTTATGGACTTGATGAATCGGGTTTTCAAGCCTCCTCTGGACTCTTTTGTGATCGTGTCCATTGATGACATTCTTATATACTCCCGCAGTCGGGAAGATCATGAGCAGCACCTCCGTATAGCACAAAAGACTTTGAGAGATAATCAGTTATATGCCAAGTTTTCTAAATGTGAGTTCTGGTTAGATTCAGTAGCCTTTTTGGGTCATATTATATCAGCTGAAGGTATTCAGGTTGATCCTAAGAAGATAGAGGCAGTCACGAACTGGCCTAGACCCACTACAACTACGGAGATTAAGAGTTTCTTGGGTTTGGCAGGTTATTACTGTCGTTTTGTGGAGGGGTTCTCATCTATAGCAGCCCCAATGAATAAATTGACTCAGAAAGGTGCCCCGTTTAAATGGTCATATGAGTGCGAGGCGAGCTTTCAGAAGCTCAAGACAGCCTTGACTTCAGCACCAGTGTTGGTGTTACCATCAGATTCGGGTTCTTACATGGTGTATTGTGATGCTTCCCGAGTTGGACGTTGAGTAGTATTAAAGCAGGATGGAAAAATGATTGCATATGCATCTCGCAGTTGAAAGTCCATGAGTAGAATTACCCTGTTCATGACTTAGAGTTGGCAGCCATTGTTCATGCATTGAAAATTTGGAGGCATTATCTTTATGGCGTGTCGTGTGAGGTTTTTACTGACCATCGCTGCCTCCAGTACTTATTCAAGAAGAAAGATCTAAATTTGAGGCAGCGGAGATGGTTAGAGTTACTGAAATATTATGATGTCACCATATTGTATCACCCAGGTAAGGCCAATGTGGTGGACGATGCATTGAGTAGAAAGGCGGTGAGTATGGGCAACCTTGCGTATATCCCAGTTGGTGAGAGACCGTTGGCTTCAGACATTCAGACGTTGGCTAATCAGTTCGTGAGGTTGGATATTTTGCCCGACAATGCTCTATCTTGTACAATCGCTCGGTCTTCTCTAATTGATCGTATCCGGGAGCGGCATGATGATGACCCACATTTGGCGTTCCTTAGGGACACAGTTCGGCACGGTGATGCCAAGCAGGTTACAATTGGAGATGATGGTGTTTTGAGGATGCAGGGTCGGTTATGTGTGCCTAATGTTGATGGCCTTCGTGTGTTGATCCTTGAGGAGGCTCACAGTTCTAAGTATTCTATCACCCAGGGGCAGCTAAAATGTACCAATACTTGAGGCAGCATTATTGGTGGAGAAGGATGAAGAAAGACATTGTTGCGTATGTGGCTCGTTGTTTAAATTGTCAGCAGATAAAGTATGAGCATCAAAGTCCTGGTGATTTGCTTCAGCAGATAGAGATTCCTGAGTGAAAGTGGGAGCGTATCACTATGGACTTCATTGTTGGGTTCCCACGGACTCAGATGAAATTTGACGCGGTTTGGGTTATTATGGATAGGCTGACTAAATCACCACATTTCACTCCTGTGGCAAGCACTTATACGTCAGAGCGGTTGGCTGAGTTATATATTCGGGAGGTAGTTCGCCTTCATGGTGTGCCTATGTCCATCATTTCTGATCGGGTTACACAGTTTACTTCGCACTTTTGGAGAGCATTTCATCGTGAGTTGGGTACCCGAGAGGAGTTGAGTACAACATTTCACCGTCAGATTGACGGGCAGTCCGAGCGTACTATTCAGATATTGGAGGATATGCTCCGTGCTTGTGTCTTTGACTTTGGAGGTTTGTGGGATCAGTTCATTCCATTAGCGGAGTTTGCTTATAATAATAGTTATCAGTCGAGCATTCAGATGGCTCCTTATGAGGCATTATATGGTAGACGGTGCAAATCGCCAGTTGGATGGTTTGAGCCGGGAGAGGCTCGGTTATTGGGTACAGTCTTAGTCCAAGAGGCCTTAGATAAGGTCAAGATTATTCAAAAGAGACTTCGTGCAGCTCAATCTAGGAAAAAGAGTTATGCCGATCGTAAGGTTCGCAATGTAGAATTCATGGTTGGAGAGAGAGTATTGCTTCGCGTGTCGCCCATGAAGGGTGTTATGAGGTTTGGAAAGAAGGATAAGTTGAGCCCTAGGTATATCGGGCCGTTTGAGATTCTTGATAGAGTGGGGGAGGTAGCTTATAGAATTGCATTGCCTCCAGGGTTATCCTCAGTTCATCCGATATTCCATGTATCTATGCTTCGGAAATATCACGGTGACCCGTCCCACGTGTTAGATTTCAACTCTGTCCAATTAGACAAAGACTTGACATATGAGGAGAAGAAGGTAGCCCTTTTAGACCGGCAGGTTCGTCAGTTGAGGTCTAAGAGTTATCCTACAGTTCGAGTGCAATTGAGAGGCCAGCCCGTTGAGGCAGCTACTTGGGAGTCCGAGTCGGACATGCAGAGTAGATATCCACACTTGTTAACCATTTCAGGTAATTTTCTATGTCCGTTCGAGGACGAACGTGTATTTTAGAGGTGGATATTGTGATGACCCAAGGGGACATTTTATAAATTTAGACTCCGTTCTAGGCTTAATAGCAAAAGGTTAATTTTAAATAATTCGATTTGCGTGCACAGTCCGGGCGTGAAACCAGAAAGCTTTTATATGAATATGAGAAATAGTAAATTCTAGAATTAAAAATTTGATTAATATTGACTTTGGTCCATATTTTGAGTAAACAGACCCGAATCTGTGTTCTAACAATCCCGGGAGGTCCGCAGTAATATATGAAACTCGGGCGTATGCCCGAAAATGAATTTCGAGGTCCCAAGCCTTAGAAATCAATATTTGAGGAAATTGTTTTGCTAAAATATTTATGAAATAAAGAAAAGAATTAATGTTTGAAATCATTGGTATCTGGCCAATATTTTGGTTCCGGAACCCAGTACAGATTTTTTATGATAATTAAAGGTTAACTGTGAAATTTGGTAAAAAACGGAGTTTGTTTGCCGTGATTCAGACATCCGGTCGAAAAGTTATGAACTATAAGAGTTCTTGATGAAAATGATGAGTTTTAAGTTTTAATTCGTTGTTTTACATGTTATTTTCATGATTTGATCGCACGGGCAAGTCCGTATGATATTTTTAGGCTTGCTTGCATGATTTGTTTAGAGCCCCGACGGCTCGGGTGAGTTTTGAGTAGGTTTTGGAGTGTTAAAAGTGGGGAAAATGCTGCTGGTGCACCAGTTCTGGTGTGCCCGCACCTGCGAGGCTTGGGCTCAGGTGCGAGACCGCAGGTGCTCTCACCTGGTCCATAGGTGCGGCCACCTCGCAGATGCGGACACCTTCTCCGCATGTGCGGTCCCGCAGGAGCGGTCAAACCTCCACAGGTGCGACCCCCAGCTACTTTAGTCATTTCCGCAAGTGCGATCCTTTTTCCGCACATGCGGGCCCGCAGGTGCGACCCAAGCACCGCAAGTGCGAAGGTCAACTGCCCAGCCCTGTAAAACCCAATTTTAAAACGGGCAGAACCCTTTTTTCTCCAAATTTTCGAAGTTACAACCCTAAGTTCGAAATGTTTCACCAAGTATCAACCCCAAGTCATAGGTAATCAATTCTAAACTTCACTCTTTCAATTCCTTATTGTTTTTCATCACCTTAAATAAAAAACTAGGAATTTCCATGGTAAAAATTGAGGGTTTGGGAAGAATCAGGGAATTATGTAAAAATTGAATTTTTATATCAAATTGAGGTCGGATTTTGAAACTTGTATATTTGGGTTCGTGGGTGAATGTGTAAACGTAATTTGGTCCGAACCCCGAGTTTAGACCAAGCGGGCCAAGATCGGGTTTTCACTTTTTATGAGAAAACTTAGGAAAAATCATGTTTTTCAATAATGTTAGTTCCTTTAGCATTAATTGATGATATTGAGTTAATTATGATTAGATTCGAGCAAGTTAGAGCAAGATTCTAGAGGAAAAGCAGTAATTGAGCAATGAGTGGCCTACGAAATTGAGGTAAGTGTTTGGTCTAACTTTGAGTGATAAGGGTGGATAGGTGGGATCGGGTTGCATGCCGCAACAGGAGTAATAAGGGTGATATATTTAGGGAGGAGCAATAAGGGTGGACACGTGAGAGCGGGTTGCACGCCGCAACAAGGAGCGATAAGGGAGGACATTTATATTTTTACTGATTTTCAAAGAAAATAAAGATTTGAAAAGATTAAATGTTTATTTTACTATTCTTCATATTTTTGGCACTACTGTTTTTTAAGGTTAAAGTTGGAAACTAGGAAATTATTTGAGAATTGGTTATAGCCGAGACCTGGAAAAGGCGGCTGAGTTATTTTTATTGTTGTTGTAGTATTTTATTATTTGTTTAGATGTTACTGCTTTATATATTATTGTCACATGTTATATTGTCACAGGTATATCTGCCGGTGTTCGCCGATCCCGAGAGTCTTTTCCTATTTTCATAAACGATGTTTTATTTTATTCAGAACAGTACATTATTTCTTTCAGCCCAGTATTTGTAGTATTCTTTAGTAGTTCGTGAATTGTGACACCAGACTCTGGGGTAGTTCTAGATTTATTTATATGATTAGTTTCGTGGCTCGGTTTAATTAATTAATTGTTTATTTTTCTCTATTATATTTTGAATCATTCATTAAAAACCAATAAATTAAGTTTACTTTAGAGTATTTTATTATGTCTAAATGGATAAATAATGCAAAGTAGTTAATCGAATTCTTACATTGGCTAGCCTAGCAAGTGTGGTGTTAGGCGCCATCACGATCCCTAAGGTTGGGAATTTGGGTCGTTACATAATAGGAACATGAAGAACGTTGTTGAGCGTTAACACCTTGCTAGAAGCCATCTTTAGGAATATCTTTCCATAACCTTCAATCTTGGCTGTTGAATTATTTCCCACGGAAATCTCTTCTTCTGGACCAGCAGTAGAGTAAGTCACAAATTGTAACGACCTGGCCTGTCGTTCCGTGAGATTTACCCCTTTTCCCCTATTTCTGCTTTATCACATGTTGTATAACCTATTTATGTGGCGCGGGGTCGGTTGGTTTGGGTTCGGTGTGGTCGTGATGAGAAATGAGACACTTAGTCTCTTAAATTGGCCTTATGGTTCGAAAAGTTAACCGGGAGTTGATTATTAGGTAAACAACCTCGGAATGTGGATTTTATGGATTGGATAGCTTCGTTAGGTGATTTGGGACTTAGGAGTGTGTTCGGAATGTGGTTTTGATGTCCGGAGTAGAATTAGGCTTGAATTGGCGAAATTGAGTTTTTGGGCTATTTCCGGTCGGCAGTGGAAAATTAGCTATCGGGGTCGGAGTGGAATTCCGGAAGTTGGAACAGTTTCGTAGTGTCATTTTGGACGTGTGTGCGAATTTTCAGGTCATTCGGACGTGTTTTGGTTAGTTTCGGCATCGTTGGTGATTTTCAGAAGTTTTAGGATTCTTAGGCTTGAATCATGGGTCGTATTTGTGTTTTGATGTTATTTTGGGTGTTCCGAGGGTTCAACAAAGTCCAGGTGATCATTTATGACTTGTTTGAATTTTTGGTTGGGGTCCCGAGGGGCTCGGGATGATTTCGGATAGCAATTAGGGAGTTGGAAGTTGGAAAATGCAGCAGATATGCTGCTGGTGCTAATTTTTCTGGTGTGGCCGCACCTGCGGAAGGGAAGCTGCAGGTGCGGATAAGGGGCGCAGGTGAGGAAATGTCCAAGTTGAGGAAAGTTCGCAGGTGTGAGATTCCATCCGCACTTGCGAAGCCGCAGGTGCGAGAATTGGATTTAAGTTGGTTTCCGCAGGTGCGCACCTGGGACTGCAGGTGCGGGTCTGTAGGTGCGAAGAAATGACCGAAGTTGCGGTTTCACTAGGCAGGAAGTATAAATACTCAGCCTTCGCGAATTTGAGTTATTTCACCAATATTTTCATCAGAATTGAGCTTTGAGAGAGGGTTCTGAAGGAGGAAATCAAGAGAGCTTCGTGGAGGTAAGATTTGTGAACCTAAAACTCGTTTCTATGTGATTTGTGGACTGATTAAGGGTGAAATTCATGGAAATTAGTACCTAAATTGGGGGTTTAGGGCTTGGGAATTTAGAGACTTTAATTGAGGAATTGAAGGGCAAATTGTGGCTGGATTTTGATGTATTTTATATGGGTAGACTCGTGGAAGAATAAGGATTCTAGTTTTGTGATATTTATCGAATTTTGAGACGTGGGCCCGGGGGTCGAGTTTGGCCAATTTCGGGATTTGTGCTTAATTTTGATAGCTTTCGAATGGGTTTTGTCTTCCTAGCATATATCTATGATAATGATCTGGTTTTGGTTAGATTTGGAGCGATTGGAGGCCGATTCGAGGGGCAAGAGCATCGCGGAGTATCTTTCGGGCCGGTTTGAGGTAAGTAATGACTGTAAATCTTGTCCTGAGGGTATGAAACGCCGGACTTAGTATTGTCTCACTATTTTGGAGTGGCACACATGCTGGGTGACGAGTTTGTGGCGTGCACTGATAGGGGATTGTGATTTGGTCCCTCCCATGGCAACTATTGAGTTGCCTAATTACTTCGAAATCATATGATAAATTGTATTTATGACTATCACTGTATTTTGGGATGTACGCCATGTTTGGGGCCTTGTGCCGACCTGTTTAGACCCCTTAAGGGTATTTTTCTGCTATTCCTCACTGTATTGACTTTTGATTTACACTCAGTCGTATCTTGTTTAACTGATTTCGAAACTCAGTCTTACTTATACTATTTTGTGATGTAAAAATAATATTTTGGGTCGAGTACCCCGTATACTGATAGCCCCAGTGGCTTTTTGTGAGATTTTTGACTGAGTATGGCCGAGGGCCTATGTGTTTAACCAAAGAATTAGATTCTCTGCCAAAGCTATTTTTAAGAAGTACTCGGGCTTCTGATAACTAATAAAAGAAGCTAATAAGTATAATCAGACTTGGTAATAGAAAACATCGATGATGCGTAAAAGTAAGTGTATTTCAATAGTGGTTCGAACGTGTGTATACAAGTTATATGTTACTCCCTTTTATAGGGAATTTCTTAATATAACGCCTACTCTCTATAATGATTGATAATTAATGACTAATAATGTCATTAATGTAACGTTACAGTGGTTAATCGTAACTGTTGCGTGAAAATTGTGTAACGTTTGGCACATTGATTGAAGATCTTTAAAACTACCCTTTATTCTGCCTTGATTCATTCAGACCGTGTCTCTTCATCTCCTCAATTACATGAAGGTTCTCGTATCTAATTGCCTCGTAGGTATGTTGTTTCGTTCCACTTTGTGTCGTACCTCTTTTGTAAAGTCGTGTCCAGTTGTCATGTTTTTATTGCTTCAAATTGTTTGCCCAATCATCAGAATTAGTACACGTGTGAAGCCCATTTTTACCAATACAGATAGTCCCCCCACTTACCATTTATTTATCAATTAAATATTTGGTAAGTGGATACTCATTTATGGCAGGATTATTTTACCGCCGCTTCACTCGTATCATTGCATCCGTCTCTGAATGTATGTGTCGTTTGTCACTTCCATTTAATGCTTGTGCCACGTGGCATTCTCAGATTAGTTATGCGATTGTTCAGCGCCTTTTAGGGCTTTTTGCGGCTGTATCAGTCACGAAGTGACAACTTCAATTACGACTTTCACATCACTGTTTTTTCCATTTTTTGACGGTTGCATTTGAGTATAAATACCCTTTTTATTTCCTTTCCTTTCACGAAAAACTTCTAACTTTCTTTCATTATTTGTAAATTCTTCATTCTTGTAAACATGTCTTCTTCAAGCGAGTAACCGAAAAAGGTCATTATTGTAGACGAATTGGCTCCTTCTTCTGCTCCAGTTCAGAGTAGGAGGGGTGCTAGACTTAGGAGTGTAAGTTATACACCTTCCAGGGGTTCTTCCTCTTCTCATACTACTCCCCCGCCATCTTCTAGGTCTAATATTCTTTCATCTTCTTCAAGGGCTAGGGCTACTAGATCTTCATCAAATAGTAGGGAACACAATGAACCACTTCGTGAACCGAGAGTCGATGAGATTGTCCCAGTCGAGTTTTCTTTTGTAAAGGATAATGATGCCATTAGTACACAACTTTCCTCCATGTCTCACATGATAGTGCTGACCTTTATCCTACCCAAATAACAGAGGGTTTAGTGTCACTCTTACGTAAAGATTGCTATTGGAAGTCTGATTTTCCAATTGTAGTTCCTAATGATAATCAAAGAATAACCTATTATAAAACTGGGTATTCTTTTGTATATACTTATCCCTTCACATTAGGATTCAAGCCTCCCATCGACTCTGTTATCATTGAATTCAGTCGATTCTTCAATGTTTGCTTGGGACAGGTCGGTCCTTTTATTTTGAGGGCAGTTGCATGCCTTAGGTACTTGGCCAACTTAGCTTCCGCCACTTTTACTTTCCATCATCTTATTCACTTCTACTCCCCGATGTCATTCCGCCAATGAGTTTTTACTCTGGCGGCTAGGAGTAAAAGAGTTTTAGTTATACCAGATGATCACAAGGATAGAGGGTGGTATGTTCAGTACGTTGTTGTCCCTACTGCTGGTTTAGTAGGTGAAGAAAATATCCCCTTCCCTGAGAAGTGGAACTTTGCACGTGAGTACAGTTTTGCTCACTTTCTTTTTTTATTTTTGATAAATTATTAGTGCCGTGATTGTTTCTTTTCCTTTTGCAGCAACCATGGGAACCGTCGAGAATGTCTCCGATTTTCGTGATTGGGTAGAGAAACGTTTGTTTATCGCTTCTTTAGAAGAGCGTTCTTGGAAATACCTCTCTTCGAGGTTTTGTTGGAAGGTGAAAACCCATGGTAAGGGGTTTTTTACTTATTCTTTTCTTCTTTTTGAATTTATCTGATCCCTTTCATTTTCTAGGGTTTCCTACTCGTGGAATTTCTGCTGCCGCTGTGTCCGCTTCAAAACTTTCCCTGGCTAAGGCCCATGAAATCATTGTTGGCTCCTCCTCGTCGAAAAGGAAGGAAAGTGGGTCCCGGACCTTGGAGGATGAAGAAGAACAGGAGGAAGGTTCGCTGATTCATAGGTCGAGAAGGAGGAGGGTAGTCTGTGACGATGCATCTGTCCTTATTGTTGATCCTCCCGTACCTGAATCAGAGCTTTCCGCTCCTTAAGATGCAACTCCCTCTCTTGTTCAAGAATCAATTGATCAACTGTTCCAGCAAGGCTTTGGTACAGTTTCAGAAGAAGCACCACTTGCTATTTTTCCTCCATCTGCTCTTGCGAAACTTTCATTTACTGCTCCCGTTGCTGTTTCTACTTCTCAGCTTATTCCATCTGTGGCTCCTTCATCCTCCCCTACTACCGTGCTTTCTATTGTCGAAGTAGGGTCTTCCAGTAGGGGGTGATGAAGCATGTAATGATAGAGGTTCCCGTGGGAGGCAGCCTCTTGAAACGATCAGGCCAAGCGGATGTATGGTTAAAACCCCTAATAGGCCCGGTGGAGAAGTCTAAGCTGGAAAGTCGTAGCTCCTTAACTTGGATGAACGCGATTGTGCACTCGTCCCTGAAGGTAGACTTTAAAACATTCCTCCCTCTTTTCATATCCTTTACCGTATCTAACTTATCTTTTTATGAAAATTTGTCGGCACAGAGTTAATGAAAAGAATCGTTCAAATGGAGCAACTAGCTAATGACTATCATACCGAGGCTGACAATTGGAAGGAGCAGTTCGAGAGTTTTCAGCTTGATATGGAGGCAATGGAGGAGGAGAAATGTACCTTGGAGCAGCGGATCAGAGTTATTGCAGCGGAACTGGACATAGAGAAGGCATCATCAAACCAGGCAGGTAAGGATAAAAGCATCTTGGAGTCTTCCTTTGCGGAGAAACTTTCTCATGCCACTGAAGAGATAAGGAACTTGAAGGCTTTGTTGGATCAAAAGGAGGCTTACTCTGGTGAACTCGTGCAATTGCTTACCTAGACCTAAGAAGACCTCCGTAAATCTTCAGACAAGGTCCAATTCCTGGAAAGCTCCCTTGCGCCTTTACAGGTTTCTCATGATGCTGCCGTGGCTGAGAGAGATGAGCTAAGAGACGATGTTGAACAGTAGGAGAAAGACTACGAGGCTCTTGAGGACAAAGCAACTATTGATGTTAGTTGGGCTTATCTGAATGCCCGAGTTGACACATTGATAGAAATGGGCCAAGAGAATTTTGACTTGGAAACCCAAATTCCTAAGACCAAAGAGACGATTGAAAAGTCTCAGCAGAGTTTGAATTTCTCATCACTTGAAGCTGAGGTCCCTGGTGAAGCTGCTGCACAAGCCTCGCCATCTCAAGGCGCTCCTCCTGCCGACGAAGATAATCCCCCCGTCTAGTGAAAGCATTTATGGAATCTTGTCCCTTTTTTTTATTTGGAACAATTGGTGGTTAGCCCCGGTCCCATTGAGGGTAAAGTTTGGTTCTTGTAAGTCCACAACTGAAACTTTGGGGCAACCTATGTATAAACAAATCCGACTTAAGCCTAAGTTAACACTTAGTTTTTTGCCGTAATATTAATATTAATATTACCATGACTTTTGATTTCTCGAGTTTTGTTTTACTCTTAAGTCTCCACATGCTTTTTGTTAGGGTTTTTGTTTTACCCCTTAGTTTTTGACTTCGTATTTGAAAAATGCTTTGAGTTTTCGTGCCTTTTCTAAATAAGCACGATTTTATACAAGAGGGACCTTTTTTGATCGACACTTAATGAAGAAGACGTCTCAATGCCACAACCCAAATCTTAATTCAGGTCGTGATGACGCCCAACACCATAGTCGGGCAATCCAACCTTAACTTACTAGAGATTTTCACTTAATTTGCAAAACATTTCTAGCACTTACCAAATTCAAGTTTAAGACATCAATTAGAAACGAATAAATTAGTGACGTATCCAGTCTAATCTCAAAGAAGTAGTGACGAGAGGTCGACCTGACACTTACTAGGGTCCAACAATATAATTAAACAGGATATGATAAAGGCAACATGCATGTGAGGATAATGAAGCAGTAAATAATAAAGGTAGTCACAATTCAAACTAATCTAAAAAATAGTTAAACAATTACTAACTTTGTTTTCCCCCAGATATCTATCAATTTTGATATTCATGAAATCATTAACAATTTAGCATACGCATAACGGGATAAGGACAACCGGCCCGAGCCATCATAATAATCATATTCGTGCACTGCCGAAGGGTCAATCGGCTCGAACCATAGATGCATCTATCAACCTGCCGTGGCGTACAGACCGCTCCCACGAGAGTGGGGGAAAATAACACTCCGCTCGCGGAAACATAAATTTGCGAAGCGGCCACTTGCACACATAACATTTTTCCTTAAATTATTTTTCAATAAAAAATTACTTTAAACTACCAAATTCCATGATTTTTCACGAGATAAAGATGCATACGATGAAATCATAAAGTATAAAATTCAAATTAAGGAAATTCACAAGGCATGGTGTGAGCCTAACTACCCGGACATAACAATAATAGTCACTACGCACGGACTCTCATTACCGCCTACATACGTAGTCCCCACAAACATTAACACATAATCATTTAGCTCACCTATGGGGACAATTCCCTCTTACATGATTAGAAAGGAGTCTCACCTCGTGCCGAGCCTACTTTCCGAGTCAAGATTGCGCCCGAAACTCCAAACTCGTCTCCCAAGGACTCGAAACTAGTCAGTTGATGCATAAATACATTAAATTATACTCAGAGGCATGAAATTTCCCTATTTAATTAGCCCTTTTAGCCTACTTTGAAATATCTCAAAATACACCCCCGGGCCCACATGCTCGGATTCCAAATATTTTGAAGGAAACACTCACCCATAGCCTAAGGATCAATAATATATAGTCTTTGTACGATTTCATGCCAATTCCTTGGTAATTCTCCCATTTTTCATAAAACCTAGGCTTTCACTCTAACCCATGATTTCCACTAATTAGTGTGTTAATCTACCTTAGAATCCATGTATTAGACTAAGTTTTGGGTAGGAATTACTTACCTCAAAGTAGCTAGGTCGTTTTCCCCTCTTGAATGCTCAAAATCAGCCCAAGGAAGAAGAAGAAGAATGCCAACAAAATGGTTAAGTCCCATTATTAAAAGCCACTGCCCAGCCGCCCCTTCATCGCGAACGCGATAGAGGCACCGCATTCGCGAAGGCAAATGGCCCAGGCCCCTGAAGGCCCTTCTATGTGAATGCGAAAGGGGGCCCACGATAGCGAAGACTAGCCGGGATAGACCTCCGCGAACGCGGTGGACTTCTTGCGGACGCGAAGAGAAAATGGGCATGGTCCCGTCTTACACCTGTGCGAACGCGGAGACAAGGGTGGGATTTGCGAACGCATAGAGCATCAGCTGCCCCAGTCCAAATCCTTCTTCGCGAACGCGGCCGCCCTCCCGCGAACGCGAAGAAAGAAACCAGACAGTGAAATTTCTGGTTTTTAGCATTTAGCTCCGAGGGGTCCGAAACTCACCCGAGCCCCCCGGGACCCCGTCCAATGGCACTGGAAGGTCTGTATTCATGATAAGGACTCACTCGAGTTTTTGAAACATGAAAAACAACAATGAAACTAAGAATCCGACCCCAAAACCAAATTAAATCAAACTTTGAACTTCAAGTTCTAGAATTCGCTTTCAATGCGCCGAACCTACCTATACTTCTCGGAATGACACAAAAATTTTCAGGCAAGTCATAAAGGACATTACGGAACTATTCCCGATCTCGGAATTCCGTTCGGACCTTGATAACACAAAAACACGTTCCAAACCTAAATTCTTAAACTTAAGGAATCATATTTTGCTATTTGGCGCCGAACCGCTCCCGGGTCATCCAAAACCTGTTCATCATACGAAGCTACCGGAACTGTCGAAACTCGATTCCGAGGTTGTTTACTCAAAATATTGACCGAAGTCAAACTTGGCCTTAAAGCCAGCCTTAAGGAACTAAGTGTTCCCATACCATCCTAAACCCTTCCGAATCCCGAACCACCCGTCCCCACAAGTCATAAATCATTAAAAACAACTACGGGAAGTCTCATTTAGGGGAACGGGGTCCTATAACGCAAAATGACCAGTCGGGTCGTTACATTCTCCACCTCTTAAACAAACGTTCGTCCTCGAACGGGTTTAGAATCATACCTGGAGTGCTGAATAAGTGTGGATATCTGCTCCGCATGTCCTCCTCGGACTCCCAAGTCGGCTCCTCGACTAGTTGGCCCCTTGGACCTTTACGGCAAAATCTCTCTTAGATCTCAACTTGCGATCCTGCCTGTCAATAATAGCAACTGGATCCTCCTCGTAGCCCAATCTCTCATCCAACTGAATGGTGCTGAAATCAACCACGTGAGAGAAGTCGGCGTGGTACCTCCGGAGCATGGATACATGAAAGACCGGATGAACTCCTGATAAACTAGGAGGTAAAGCAAGCTTTTAAGCAACCTCTCCGATCCGCCTCAATACCTCAAAAGGGCCTATAAACCTTGTGCTCAGCTTGCCTTTCTTCCCGAACCTCATAATACCCTTCATCGGCGAGACTTTCAACAGGACCTTGTCTCCCTCCATAAATGATACATCACGCGCCTTCTGATCCGCATAACTCTTCTGTCTGGACTGTGCTGTGCGGAGCCTCTCCTAAATTAACTTCACTTTCTCTAAAGCATCCTTCCCCAGATCGATGCCATATAACTTAGCCTCGCCAGGCTCAAACCACCTGATACGGGAACGACATCGCCGACCATATAAAGCCTCCAAAGGAGCCATCTCGATGTTGGACTAATAACTATTATTGTAAGCAAACTTAGCCAAAGGCAAGAACTAGTCCCACTGGCCTCCGAAGTCAATCACACATGCCCTGAGCATGTCCTCCAATATCTTAACTGTCCGCTCTGACTGACCATCAGTCGGAGGGTGAAATGCTGTGCTGAGATCTATCTGGGTACCCAACTCACTATGCAATGCTATCCAGGAGTGCAAGGTAAACTGAGGACCTCGATCTGATATAATGGACACCGGCACACCGTGCAACCGGACTATCTCCCGAATGTAGATCTGGGCTAACCTCTTAGAAGTATAAGTAGAAGCCACTGGAATGAAATGCACCGATTTGTTCAATCTATCCGCAAAGGCCGAGGTAACCCAACCACGAAGTCCATGGTGATGCGTTCCCATTTCCACTCAGGAATGGGCATCTGCTAAAGTAGACCTCCTGTCCTCTGGTGCTCATACTTGACTTGCTGGCAATTAAGACATCTAGCCACATACTTCACTATGTCCTTCTTCATTTTCCTCCACCAGAAATGCTGCTTCAGGTCATGATATATCTTCATAGCACCAGGATGAACAGAATACCGTGAACTGTGAGCCTCCTCTAGAATCTTCTCCCTCAGGCCATCAACATTAGGAACACACAAACGGCTCTGAAGTCTCAGAACACCATCCTCGCCCACAGTAACCTCCTTGGCACCACCCTGAACCACAGTCTCTCGTAGCTCTGCCAAGTACGGATCATCAAACTGTCGGGCCTTAATCTTTCCCAATAACTAAGACTGAGCAACCACATGTGCAAGAACTCGGCGGGGCTCTGAAAGGTCCAATCTCACCCGGCGATTTGCCAAAGACTGAATGTACAAGGCTAGAGGTCTCTCCTCTACAGCAATATAAGCGAAACTACCCGTACTCTCCGCCTTTCTACTCAAGGCATCTGCTACCACATTTGCCTTACCCGGATGATAAAGAATGGTGATATCATACTCCTTTAGCAACTCAAGCCATCTGCGCTGCCTCAAATTAAGATCCCTCTGTTTGAACAAGTGCTGCAAGCTGCGGTTGTCTGTATAAACCTCACAAGACACCCCATACAAGTAGTGCCTCCAAATCATAAGAGCATGAACAATCGCCGCCAACTCCAGATCGTGCACAGGGTAATTCTTCTCATGAACCTTCAGTTGGCGCGAAGCATAAACAATAACTCTCCCTTCCTGCATCAACACACATCCCAAACCAACGCGCGAAGCGTCACAATATACTGTATACATCCCAAAACCGGGAGGCAATACTAGAACTAGTGCTAAGGTCAATGTTGTCTTGAGCTTCTGAAAGCTCGCCTCACACTCATCGGACCATCGGAACGGGGCATTCTTCTGAGTCAATCTAGTCAATGGGGGTGCAATGGACGAAAAGCCCTCCACAAATCGTCGATAATAACCTGCTAGACCCAAGAAGCTCTTGATCTCTGTAGCTGAAGTAGGACGTGGCCAACTCTGGACTGCCTCAATCTTCTTAGGATCAACCTTGATACCCTCTCCGGATACCACATGCCCCAAGAATGCCACGGAATCCAACCAAAACTCACACTTGGAGAACTTAGCATATAGCTTCTATTCTCGCAAAGTCTGGAGCACAACTCTCAAATGCTGCTCGTGCTCTCCCAGGCTACATGAGTAAATCAAAATGTCGCCAATAAAGACAATGACAAAGGAATCAATATACGGCCTAAACACCATGTTCATCAAGTCCATAAATGTTGCAGGGTCATTAATCAAGCCAAAGGACATCACCAGAAACTCATAATGGCCATATCGCGTACGAAAAGCAATCTTCGGAACATCTGAGTCCTGAATCTTCAGCTGGTGGTACCCTGATCTCAGGTCGATCTTAGGAAACACCCGAGCACCCTGCAACTGGTCAAGCAAATCATCGATACGCGGAAATGCATACTTATTCTTAATGGTGACCTTGTTCAACTGGCGGTAATCAATACACATCCGCCTAGATCCATCCTTCTTCTTCACGAATAGCACTGGGGCACCCCAAGGCGATACACTCGGCCTGATAAACCCCTTAGCCAACAACTCCTCAAGTTGATCCTTCAATCCCTTCAATTCCTTCGGAGCCATACAGTATGGGGGGATGGAAATAGGCGGAGTGCCTGGAGCTACATCAATATAGAAATCAATATCACGATTCGGAGGCATGCCCGAAATGTCTGAAGGAAATACATCAGCAAACTCTCGAACCACTGGCACTGAATCAATTGTCGGAGACTCGGCGGTGGTGTCCCGCACATAAGCAAGATAGGCCAGACAACCTTTCTCGACCATATGTCGAGCCTTCAGGAAGGAAATAACCCGACTGGCTGTACTAACTGAGGAACCTCTCCACTCCAGCCTAGGCAACTTAGGCATGGCAATCTAGGATGGCATGGTAAGGAGATAGCCAATACATGCCCAGAATAACCTCAAAATCAATCATGTCGAGCAATAGGAGGTCCGCTCTAGTCTAAAACCCACAAAATGTAACCACACAGGACCGATAAATCCGGTCTACTAACACAGAATCGCCCACGAGAGTTGACACATAAATAGGATAACCCAAGGACTCACAAGGAACATCCAGGAAATGAGCAAATAGGGCTGATACATATGAATAAGTGGATCCTGTATCAAATAACACTAAGGCCTCTCTACCACACACTCAAATAATACTTGTGATCACGGTGTCTGAGGCTACTGCATCTGATCTGGCCGGAATAGCATAGAATCTAGCTGGAGCACCGGATGACTGACCCCCACTGGAATGAATAGCAGCTGATTGACCTCCACCTGACTGGCCTCCACCTCTAGGACGACCCCTGCCGACCTGTTCTCTACCTCTAGGTGGACGGACCGCCGGTGCTGGACCTATAGGCTGATAACCCTGCTGCACCGCCTTGTCCCGGAGCCTGGGACAAAACCTCTTCATGTCACCTGGATCCCCACACTCAAAACAGCCTCCCGGTATCATAGCCTGATGTCCCGAAGAGGAACCCTGAATAGTTGGAGAGCGATGTGTACCCTCTGGCATAACACTAAAATAGGGACTAGAGTATCCCTGATGACTTGAATAACCGCCGGATGAACTCTGAATAGCTGGAGGGCAGTAGGAACGCTCTGGCATGGCGCTGAAGTAAGGCCTCGCTGGAACACCTCAGGGAGGTGGTAGGGGTGCTGAATATGGAGGCCTGCTGGGCTGACCCCTACCAAACTAACCTCTGCCCCTAGTTGGGGCACCTCTGAAATATCTGGAAAATATGGCTCTCTTATCCTGCTGCCCTTGCTCTCTGCTCCTCGACCGATAACCCTGGATCCTGCGAGCAATCTCCACCACAAGCTGATAAGGAGTCCCTATCTCCACCTCTCGGGCCATATTGGCCCTAATACCTTGATGCAACCCAGGTACAAATCTCCACACTCTCTCAGCATCAATAAGTAGCAGCATGAGTGCATGACGAGACGACTCAGAAAATCTAACCTCGTAGTCTGTCACCGAAATCAGACCCTGCTCTAGTTGCTCGAACTGATATCTCAGATCTTCACTCTTAGAGGGTGGAATATACATGTCCAGGAACAACTGTGTGAACTGCTCCCAAGTGATAGGAGGAGAATCTGCCGGCCTGCCACCATCTGCGAGCCCTGCCCTCTAACTGGAAGGTAGTGAAGTCCACTCCATGGGACTCTAATATCCCCATGTTGTGTAGTTTGTCCCTGCACATGTCAATAAAATCCTAGGCATCCTCGCCTCGCTCACCTCCGAAGACAAGAGGGTGCAGTCTAGTCCATCTATCCAATAACTTCTGCGGATCGCCGTCCGCAACTGGTCTGAGCTCAGATACTGCTGCTACAGGTTGGGCCCCACCCACAGGCAGTGTACCCGGGGTCTGATATACGGCTGCTGCATGACTTGCGTCCTGGGCAGTAGGGGTCTGGGCTCCCCCTCCCACCTGAGATGTGGAAGGATCTGCTGGAAACAAACCAGCCTGAGTCATGGTGTCCATGAACCGCATCATACGGCCCATGACCTCTTGGAAGCCTGGTGCCGTCATAAAGTCCATTGGAGCAGGATCTGCTGGGGGAACCTCGTCCTGCTCCCCCGTAATGGGATCCCTTGCTGGTGGTGCAACTGGAATAGCTTCGGGATGCCCTTGTCCCCTATCACGGGCCGGTGCCCTCCACCGGCCTCTACCACAGCCTCGGACAACGGGGGTAGCGCCCCCTCCCAGGTCTGGGATATCAGATGTGCGCGTCCTCACCATCTGTGAGAGAATAGAAGAGTGAGATTCATTATCTATCAACTGCACGATAGAATGTGAACAAAGAGATATTTCCTAACACCCTATAGCCTCCTGAAGATAAGTACAGACGTCTCCGTACCGATCCGCAAGACTCTAATGGGTTTGCCCGTGACTCGTGAGACCTACGTGAACCTAGGGCTCTCATACCATGTTGTCACGACCCAAATCTTAATTCAGGTCGTGATGGCGCCAAACACCATAGTCGGGCAAGCCAGCCTTAACTTACTAGAGATTTTCACTTAATTTGCAAAACGTTTTTGGCACTTACCAAATTCAAGTTTAAGACATCAATTAGAAAAAGATAAATTAACTGGTTTTAAACAAATGTAGCCATAAAAGATCATAAAACTACATATACAGCCCAAAAATAAAATGTCCACTACGTATGTGCCAGGAACTAGTGTCACGAGTCTACGGGCATACTAGTAGAATATACAAAAGGTGAAATAAAACTGTCCCACTGTCTGAAAGTAATAGACAATAATAAACAAAAGAAAACTCCATAGTGCTACTGTGAATCGCCAGGGAAAGCAGCTCACCGTGAAGTCAATTCCAGATATACTCAGGATCGAGCACCGACCTGATAGCAAGACGCACCAGCCTCAGAACCTGTACAATTAAGTATAGAAGCGTAGCATGAGTACATAATTAATTATGTACCTAGTGAGTATCCAATGTAATCTCGAAGAAGTAGTGACGAGAGGTCGACTTGACACTTACTAGGGTCCAACAATATAATTAAACAGGATATGATAAAGGCAACATGCATGTGATGATAATGAAGCAGTAAATAACAAAGGTAGCCACAATTCAAACTAATCCTAAAAATAGTTAAACAATTACTAACTTTGTTTTCCCCCAGATATCTATCAATTTAATATTCATGAAATCATTAACAATTTAGCATACGCATAACGAGATAAGGACAACCGGCCCGAGCCATCATAATAACCATATCCGTGCATTGCCGAAGGGTCGATCGGCTCGAACAATAGACGCATCTATCAACCTGTCGTGGCGTACGGCCCGCTCCCATGAGAGTGGGGGAACATAACACTCCGCTCGCGGAAACATAAATTTGCAAAGCGGCCACATGCACACGCAACATTTTTCCTTAAATTATTTTTCAATGAAAAATCCTTTAAACTACCAAATTCCATAATTTTTCTTGAGATAAAGATGCATATGATGAAATCATAAAGTATAAAATTCAAATTGAGGAAATTCACAAGGCATGGTGTGAGCCTAACTACACGGACATAACAATAATAGTCACTACGCACAGACTCTCGTCACCGCGTACGTACGTAGTCCCCACAAACATTAACCTATAATCATTTAGCTCACCTATGGGGACAATTCCATATTACAATGTTAGAAAGGAGACTCACCTCGTGCCGAGCCTACTTTCCGGGTCAAGATTGCGCCCAAAACTCCAAACTCGTCTCCGAGGGACTCGAAACTAGTCAGTTGATGCATACATACATTAAATTATACTCAAAGGCATGATATTTCCCTATTTAATTAACCCTTTTAGCCTACTTAGAAACATCTCAAAATATACCCCTGGGCCCACATGCTCGGATTCCGGAAACTTTCGAAAGAAACACTCACCCATAGCCTAAGGATCAATAATATATAGTCTTTGTATGATTTCATGGCAAATTCCTTGGTAATTCTCCCATTTTTCATAAAACTTAGATTTTCACTCTAACCTATGATTTCCACTAATTAGTGTGTTAATCTACCTTAGAATCCATGTATTAGCCTATGTGTTGGGTAGGAATTACTTACATCAAAGTAACTAGGTCGTTTGCCCCTCTTGAATGCTCAAAATCACCCCAAGGAAGAAGACAAACGCCAACAAAATGGTTAAGTCCCGTTATTTAAAGCCACTGCCTAGCTGCCCCTTCATCGCGAACGCGACAGGGGCACCACGTTCGCGAAGGCAAATGGCCCAGGCCCCTGAAGGCCCTTCTATGCGAACGCGAAAGGGAGCCCACGATCGTGAAGACTAGCTGGGCTAGACCTCTGCGAACGTGGTGGACTTCTTGCGGACGCGAAGAGCAAACGGGAATGGTCCCGTCCTACACATGTGAGAACGCGGAGACAAGGGCGCGAACGCGATGGTCAGAGGTCCAATCCATCACGGACGCAGAGTGGGATTTGCGAACGCATAGAGTATCAGCTGCCCCCACCCAACTCCTTCTTCGCGAACGCGGCCGCCCTCCCGCTAATGCGAAGAAGGAAACCAGACAGGGAAATTTCTGGTTTTTAGAATTTAGCTCCGAGGGATCCGAAACTCACCCGAGCCCCCCCGGGATCCCGTCCATATGCACTGGCAGGTCTATATTCATGATACGAACTCGGTCGAATTTTCGAAATGTGTAAAACAACAACGAAACTAAGAATCCGACCCCAAAACCAAATTGAATCAAACTTTGAACTTCAAGTTCTAGAATTCGCTTTTAATGCGCCGAACCTACCTATACTTCTCGGAATGACACCAAAATTTTCAAGCAAGTCATAAAGGACATTACAAAACTATTCCCGATCTCGGAATTCCGTTCGGACCTGGATAACACAAAAACACATTCCAAACCTAAATTCTTAAACTTAAGGAATCATATTTCGCTATTTGGCGCCGAACCGCTCCCGGGTCATCCAAAACCCGTTCCGGACACATGCCCAAGTTCGAAATCATCATACGAAGCTACCGGAACTATCGAAACTTGATTCCAAGGTTGTTTACTCAAAATGTTGACCGAAGTCAAACTTGGCCTTAAAAGCCAGCCTTAAAGAACTAAGTGTTCCCATACCATCCTAAACCCTTCTGAATCCCGAACCACCCGTCCCCACAAGTTATAAATCATTAAAAGAAACTACAGGAAGTCTCATTTAGGGGAACGGGGTCCTATAACACAAAACAACAGTCGGGTCGTTACATTCAACTTCATAATGGTGTAAATGTACAAAAGAGAGATAGGAATTTCACATGTTTTATTGAACAATGTTTTGAAAAAAGTCTTTGTATTATTTTGAACTTTCATAACATTTCACATGTGTTTGAGTATCGTCTATTGTATTGGTAAAAAAGAGCTTCACACATTGTGATAATTCAGCAATCTATGTGGAGCAATGAAGACGTAACAACTGGAAAGGACTCTATGAAGAGGTAAGAGGAAAAGAGGCACGGAATAACATACCCACGGGGTAATCAGCTACGGGAATCTCAACCTGATTGAGAAGATGAAGAAACACGATCAGAATGAATTCGGGCAGAATAAAGGGCAGATTCAGAGATCTACAATTAATGAGCCAGACATTACATAACCTTCATGCAACAGTTACGGTTAATCATTGTAACGTTACATTAACGCCATTATTAGTCATTAATTCTCAATTACTGAAAAGGGTAGACGTTATATAAAGAAATTCCCTATGTAAGGGAGTAAAGTATAACTTTTAAGACACTTTGGAACGACTATTGTAATACATTTACCTTTTTGTGCATCATATTGCTTTCCAATACAAATTTCCTTGCAATTATTAGTTTATTCTTTGGTTATCATAAACCCATGTGCTTCTTAAAATAGCTTTGGCAGAGAATCTAATTCTTTGGTTAAACAAATTGGTTCCGTTACCGGGAATCTGATAATCTTTGTGTACTTTCAAGCAAACATTCTCTGAATTATGTCAAACGCCAACGATAACAATCAACAGAGGATTGGAACTCCAGTTCCATCACCTGCTGGAACACCACGAGGTTCAAGGGAACCATCCCCAGAAAGATCTACTACTCAAAACAATAATCATAACAGTAATGATCAAACAAGAGTACAAGATCAGGTGAAAAAAATGATTGCTGGATATGTAAACCAAGCCTTACAAGACTTCGTGAGGGGGATACCTACAACATCACCTACACCGCCTCCTAACAACACCATAACTGTAGAAAATCCTTAATATGGATTAGCGAACTCAGGAAGTAGGGGTACACCTAACGAATCCCTCGGAGCAAGACCAGGTATGTCCAATAGCCCAGAATTACAATCTTTATTACTAACCTTGCAGAAACAGGTGAAGGAACAAAATGATCGAATCGAACAAATTCCTGGAGTACCACATGTTATCAAAGGCATTGACGTTGATAGATATTCTCAACAACCTTGGAAACCAAGTGCATCACCCCTTCCTATTCCCAAGAAATTCAAGATGCCTGACGTTCCCAAGTATGATGGGACAACTGATCCACGCGATCATGTAACTGCTTTTACCACCGAAGTAAAAGGCAACGACCTCACTAAACAAGAAATTGAGTCAGTACTAGTCAAGAAGTTTGGAGAAACACTCACTAAAGGAGCATTAACCTCGTATTCTCTTTTACTTGAAAACTCTATTGATTCTTTTGCTGAGCTTGCAGATTCTTTTATAAAAGCGCATTCCGGTGCGCAAAAAGTCAAAAAAAGAATGGAGGATATATTCAAAATAAAATAGGGAGACACAGAGTTACTTAATGAATTTGTAGACAGGTTCCAACGCGAAAGAATGATGCTACCAAGGGTACCTGACAATTGGGCAGCCATGGCATTTGCAAGCAATTTAAATGACAAAAGTTCAGAAGCCACGAGAAGGCTCAAAGAAAGCTTAAGAGAATTTCCCGCCACAACATGGAACGATGTCTATAACAGGTTTGTACCAAGCTGCGAATAGAGGAGGATACCATTGCCCAATCAAAAACTGAAGATCGAACCAGTTCTAGACGCTCTGAACCGGAAAGGAGAATAGGTAAGAACAGGTACGACCCTTATATTGGACCCTCGGGATGAGAAACTCGTTCCAGGTTTGAAAATGTTCGGTCAGAATACAGACCATCAAATAGAGATAAGGGCTCTTCCTCATCAAGATCCAGAAAGGATCGAGATGAACGAGGCAGAGGTAATAAAAGAATTGGGGAGCACAACTTCAATGTAAGTACTTCTGAATTAATTGCAGTACTGAGAAATATGGGCGATAAGGTTCGATGGCCCAAACAAATGAGGTCGAACCCAAATAAGATGAACCCAGACTTCTGGTGTGAGTTCCATAATGACCATGGACACAGAACGTCAGACTGCAGATTTTTGCAAGGTGAGGTAGAACATTTATTAAAACAGGGCTACCTAACAGAATTGTTTAGTGAAAAAGGTAAGCAAGCATATATGAAGAACATGTAGGAGACACCAAAGCCACCATCTCCAAAACGAACAGTCAACGTAATACATGGGGGTGAGGAGGTAAACGGAGTAGTCTGCAAAAGAACCAAAAAATTCAAAATTACGCACGGGAAGCGGGTTCGTGAAGATCTGGAAGCAGACAATATATCATTCGACGATGAAGACATCAACGGATTAATAATCCCACACAATGACGCACTGGTAATATCCTTACTCATACATGACACTAATGTAAAAAGAGTGTTGATTGATCTAGGTAGCCCAGTTAACATTATCCTATCAAGAGTTGTGGAAGAAATGTTGATCGAGGATCGAGTAATCCCAAAAGCATGAGCCTTATCTGGGTTTGATAACTCTACGGTCATAACAAAAGGGGAAATTGAGCTTAGCACTTATGTAGAGGGAGTAATCAAGAATACTAGGTTCCAAGTCATTGATACTGACATGGCCTACAACGTCATCATGGGGAGATCATGGATCCATGACATAAGAGCGGTACCATCTACCCTACACCAGGTAATCAAATCCCCTTCTGAATGGGGAATTCAACATATTCGAGGCGATCAACAAACCTCAAGGAGTATAAATTCCGTGGTACATTATAACAAGGAAGCGGAAGAATCAAAAGATAAGGAAACCACTCAGGCAGGTACGGTTGCACAAACAGGGACGGAAAAAACTGTTGCTCAAACAGGTATAGAAGAAATTATTATTCAAACAAGTGCGACGTATGATAGCCACTAGAAGGTGAACCAAGTCACCTCGGAAGAAATACCTAAACATACGGACATGGATTCAAGACCTAATGTAATTCAGGAACCAGAAGAGGATGAACATATCAAAACAATTACGGAAGAGCTCGAAGCTATTCCACTGTTCGAACGGAAGCCTGAACAAAAAGTCCACATAGGCATGAGGCTAAGTCCCAGCATAAGATGTGAGTTAGTTGATTATTTAAAAGCTAACGCAGATTGCTTTGCTTGGTCCCATTGAGACATGACAGGTATACCACCGGAAGTGATGACTCATAAACTAAATGAAGATCCATCATTCGTGCCTGTCAAGCAAAAGAAAAGAAAGGAAGGACCATTCAAGAACCAAGTGATCGACGATGAGGTACAGAAACACTTGAAAATTGGTTCAATACGAGAGGTAAAATACCCTAATTGGTTAGCCAATACTGTAGTGGTACCCAAAAAGAATGGTAAATTGAGAGTATGCATAGATTACACAGATTTAAATAAAGCATGCCCTAAAGATTCATTTACATTACCACCCATAGATCAAATGATTGATGCCACTACATGCCACGAATTGTTAAGCTTTTTGGATGCATACTCTGGTTATAATCAGATAAAAATGGATCCCTCAGACAAGGAAAAAACTTCCTTTATTACAAACAAGGGGACTTATTGTTACAAAGTCATGCCTTTTGGCGTGAAAAACACTGGAGCCACATATCAAAGGCTAGTAACCAAGATGTTCCAGGAACATCTAGGAAAGACGATGGAGGTTTACATCGATGACATGCTGGTAAAATCAACACAAGCAGAAGATCACTTCCAGCATATTTCAATTACTTCCGATATTTTACGCAGGTATAATATGAAACTGAATCCAGAAAAATGCGCCTTTGGCGTAGAATCAGGTATGTTTTTGGGTTTCTATGTGTCAAATAGAGGAATAGAAGTAAATCCTGCTCAATTAAAGCTATTGATGAAATACCCAATATACTTACAAGCATAAAAGAAGTGCAAAGACTAACAGGAAGAATTACAGCCTTGGGGAGATTTATATCCAGGTCTTCGGAAAAGAGTTTTAAATTATTTTCAGTTCTTAAAAAACAGAATCAGTTCGAATGGACTGAGGAATGTCAACAGGATCTTAAAGATCTGAAGGCATATTTATCAAAACCCCCGTTGATGTCAAAACCAAAAGAAGGGGAAAAACTATATGTCTATCTTGCCGTAGCAGAAATTGCTGTAAGTGCAGTACTGGTAAGGGAAGACAAAGGTAAACAATCTCCAATTTATTACGTAAGCAAGTCCTTGTTAGACACTGAAACAAGATACCCACATCTGGAAAAAAATTAGCTTTAGCTCTGATTATGGCAGCTAGAAAATTAAGACCATATTTTCAATGTCATCCCATTACTATTGTGACTTCATACCCATTAAGAAATATTTTGCATAAACAAGAATTATCGGGAAGATTAGCTAAATGGGCAATAGAATTTAGTGAGCACGACATAATATATCAGCTTAGGACTGCAATAAAGTCTCAAATTTTAGCTGATTTCATTGCTGATTTTAATACCAGCATAATTCCCGAAGTAGAAAAAGAGTTACAAGTCTTTAAAGAGGCTAATCAAGGTAAATGGATCCTATTTACTGATGGCTCCTCTAATATAAAAGGAGCTGGCTTGGGAATAGTTTTAAAATCACCCACTGGTGAAAAGATACGGCAAGCTATTAAATGTAATCCCATAACTAACAATGAAGCAGAGTACGAAGCTGTCATTGTAGAACTTGAACTGGCACGTGAACTCTCAATCGAGCAAATCGTCATCAAAAGTGACTCTCAACTGGTAGTAAACCAGATGCAGGGGACTTATGTTGCAAGAGAGACTCGTATGCAACAATACCTGGAGAAGGCACGAGACCTGGTAAGACAATTCCAATCATGGAAAATTATGCAAATACCCAGGGAGGAAAATGCAGAAGCGAATGCATTAGCTAACCTTGCAACAGTTGCAGAAGTGTCAAACAAAGACAATGCAATTATTATTCACTTATTTCACTCAGCGATCGACCAGGATAAAAATGAGGTAACATTTAACAATTTAACATGGGATTTGAGAAACGAAATTTTAAACTTTTTGCAGAATGGTACCGTACCTGAAGATAGAAAAGAAGCTCAAGCACTACGCCGAAAAGTTGCACGGTACTGCCTCATTCGCAATGCTCTATACCGCAAAATGTTTGGAGGTCCCTTAGCAAAATGCCTTGGACCCAATCAAACAGAGTTCGTGATGAGTGAAGTCCAAGAAGGACAATGTGGAAATCATGCAGGAGCAAGATCTTTAGTCAAAACCCTAATCAGAGCAGGGTACTATTTGCCCAAAATGGAAGAAGAGGCTGAAGGTTTCGTAGCTAAATGTGACAAGTGCCAACGGTTTGCTAATAACATACATCGACCGACAGAGTTACTCAACCCAGTGGTATAACCACGGCCATTTATGAAATGGGGCATGGACATAGTTGGACCTTTTCCCCTAGCTAAAGGAAAGATACAGTTCTTACTCGTGTTAATTGGTTATTTCACAAAATGGGTGGAGGCAGAAGCTTTTAAAAATGTGCGTGAAAAAGAAGTTAAAAGCTTCATATGGCGAAACATAATATGCCGTTTTGGAATACCGAAGGAGATTGTATGTGATAATGGCCCACAATTCATAGGCTCTCAAATCACAGAATTCTTCGAAAGTTGGCAAATCAAATGAATCACTGCATCACCATATCACCCCGTGGCTAATGGACAAGCCGAGTCAACGAACAAAGTCATCGTCATCAACCTAAAGAAACGGGTAGAGAAAGCCAAAGGAAACTGGCCTGATGAGTTACTGGCAGTATTATGGGCTTACAGAACAACTGGAAAAACATCCACGGGAGAAACTCCATTCGCGCTTGTTTACAGATCATAAACTTTGATACCGGTGGAAATTGGTGAACCAAGCACAAGGTTTACATCAACAACAGAAGAAACAAACAACTACGAGTTGAGAACCAATTTGGACTTGCTCGAGCAAAGAAGAGAAGTTGCGCTAAAATGTATGGTTCCTCTAAAACAAATCACAGAGAGATATTACAACAGGAAAGCTCACCTCAGATATTTCAAATTTGGGGACTTCGTTCTCAAAAAAGTCTTCCAGTCAACGAAAGAAACTGGTGTGGGAAAGCTATATCCAAATTGGGAAGGACCTTACAAAGCCCGTGGCATTGCTGGAAAAGGTGCTTATGAGCTAGAGGCTATGGATGACAGAATTTTACCAACGAGTTGGAATGCTATTCATTTGAAGAAGTATTACTTCTAAGTAAAAGGTATACCCTGGGTCAGGTATCACTACGTTTGATTATACTTTTTTACAGTTAAAAATATACTAACCATTTTAGATGATAGGCAAAAAGCTAACCCATCACCAGATGATGATATTAGACCTGCATAGACATGAGGAAGTAACTGAATTCCCGGTCTAGGGTTACAACTTTCTGATGGACATTTTAAAGGGTTAAGAAGTCATCATTTAAGAAATTATATACCTTCGAGTCCCTTTTGTTTTTCCTTTTCTGGAAAAGGACCACAATGAAGGAATAGTCAAGTGCTCAAGATTTCATTCTTCAACGCTCAAACACTTGGGGGACTATACAGTATGGAAGGCAAAGCTACAGCAAAGAAGACTACAAAAAATTCAAAAGCTCAAGCCTGAAAGATCCATCTTCCTAACAGGTCAAATATTACGAGCAAAATCAAAAGAGCCAAAGACCCAAAATACAAAGCTTGATTCAAAAAACCTTCGAAAAACATGTTCGTGAATGTAAACGAATGTTCAAGTTAAAGGCAAAATATTAGTTATGAGGTACAAATGCACTTCTTTGTACTTATTCAGAAAACTGTTGTAACTGAAAACAGTTATGGATAAAGATCATCATCTTTGTACTTATTCAGAAAATTGTTATAAATGCAAACAATTACGAAATCCTTGTACTTATTCAGAAAACTGTTATAAATAAAAACAGTTACGGATGAAAGATCATTATCCTCATACCTATTCAAAAAACTATTATAAATGAAAAACAGTTATGGATGAAAAAGCATCACCCTCGTATTTATTAAAAAACTGTTATAAATAGAAATAATTATTCCCTTGTATTAACTCGAAAAAACTGTTGCAAAAGAAAAACAGTTACGAAGTACAAGTTTATACCAAATTTGTTGACATACAAAATAGTTGCAAAATGAGTTATAGACGATACGCAAACACATGAGAAATGTTACGAAAGTTCAATACAAAAACTTTCTTTAAAAACATTGTTAAAGACATGTGAAGTTCATATCTCTCTATTGCATATTTACACCATTATGAAGTTGAGACATCTTCTTCATTATGTGTCGATCAAAAAAGGGCCCTCTTTCAAAAACCATGCCTATTACGGAAAGGCACGAATAATCTAAGCATTCAATAAATGCAAAACTCAGAGGTAAATCAAAAACCTCAAAAATAAAACATGCAAAAACTTAAAAGAGTGAAACAAAAACTCGAAGGAAACTGAAGTCATGCTAACATTAATATAATGGCAAAATAAACTAAGAAATACCTTAGTCTAAGCCATATTAAATTTTCACATTAGGTTCCCCTAAGTTGTCAGTTGGGGACTTAAAGGATCCAAACTTTACCCCCGATGGGACTGGGGGTAACCACCAATTGATACAAATAAAAAATAAGAGAACCAAGTTCTTAAACTTCTTCAGATGGGGGGTTGTCTTCACTTGCAGGAGGAGCAGCTTGGGATGAAGAGACACGAGCACCAGGAACCTCACCTTCAGGTGAAGAGAGATTTTGACTTTGATGAGACTTCTCAATGGTCTCCTTGGTTTTTGCAATTTCGGCTTCCAAGTCAAAACCCTCTTGGCCCATTTCCGTCAATATGTCGAGACGAGAGTTCATATAAGCCCAGCTAAAATCGACGGTTGCTTTGTCTTCAAGAGCTTCATAATCTTTCTCCCACAGCTCAACTTCAGCTCTTAATTCATCCCTCTCAGTCACGGAAGCATCATGAGAGGCCTTTAAAGGAGCGAAAGACATTTCCAGGAATTGAACTTTCTCCTATGAATAGCGGAGATCTTCCTGGGTTAGAGTGAGTGATTGAACAAGTTCACCCGAATTCTCCTCCTTCTTGTCCAATAAGGCCTTCAAGCTCCTGATTTCTTTAGAGGCACAGGACAACTGTTCTGTGAATGAAGACTCTAAGGCCTTCAAGCTCCTGATTTCTTTAGAGGCACAGGACAAGCTCCTCAATACGGAAATCCCTTGCTACCTGCTCCTCTTGGGAAACCCTCTTCATTAACTCTGTCCTATAAGATTTATCTACCAACGGAAATAAATTAGATACGGTAAGAACGTATATGAACACAAGCAAAGGAAAACAAATTTTACCTTTAAAGAAGAGTGCACAATTTCATTCACCCAAGTAAGGGAACCATGGTTGTCTAGATTAGCTCTCTCAGTCGAGCCTATCAAGGGTTTCAACCATACGTCAGCTTCGCCCAACCTTTTGAAGAGGCTACCCGCTGTTGGAACCTCTATTATCACCTGCCTCATCCCCCCCCTACTGGAAGACCCTACTTCTGCAACAGAAGGCACGGAAGCGGGGATAGATGAAAGAGTCATGGGAAGAGAAGTCTGAGAGGCAGAAAAATCCACGGGAGCAGAAGCAATGACAGAAGCGGGAATAGCCATGGGAGCAGAAACTACACAGGAGTAATTGAGGGAAGTTCTTTAAGAGCAGGAGGAGAAAAAATAGCCAGGTGAGCTTCATTAGCAACGGTACCAAAACCTCCACGGAATAAGAGATCAAATGGTTCATGGACGGGAGAGGGAGTTGTATCCTCAGGGGAAAACAGTTCAGACTCGGGCATAGGAGGGTCAATGACAGGTGCAGATTCGTCATCAGAGACCACCTTCCTCCTATACGATCTGTGAACTAACGAACCTTCCTCCTCATCCTCCTCCTCTTCTAAGGTCCTAGACCCACTTGTTTTTCTCTTTGAGGAGGAGGAACCAGAAATGATCTTCTGGGCCTTTGCCAGGGACAACTTTTGAGCAGGCACGGCTACAGCAGAAACTCCACGAGTAGGAAACCCTACCAAATGAAAGGGGTCAAATAAAGCTCAAAAGAGGGAAGAAGTAAAAACATGAAACTTCGCTTACCATGAGTCTTAACTTTCCAACTAAACCTCCCAGAGAGGTATTTCCACGAACGTTCTTCTAATGGAGCGGTTAACAAGAGTTTTTCTACCCAATCTCGAAAACCGGAGACATTCTCGACGGTTCCAATGATTGCTGCAAAGAAAAGAAATAGTTACGGTACTAATAGAGTATCAAAAACAAAAGGAAAGTAATGTGAGCAAAACTGTACTCACGTGCAAGATTCCACTTCTCAGGGAAGGGAAGATTTTCTTCACCTGCTAAACCAGTAGTAGGAACAGCAACATACTAGAGGTACCACCCTCGGTCTTTATCATCATCAGGAATCACTAACACCCTTTTACTCCTAGCAGTAAGAGTAAAAACTCCCTGGCATAACAACATTAGAGAATAGAGGTGAATGAGATGATAAAAGGTAACGGGGACCGAAGCTAAATTAGCAAAATATCTAAGGCACGCAACAACTCGCCACACGAGAGGACCGACTTGTCCCAGACAAACTTTGAAGAATCGAAAAAACTCGATGATAACAGGGTCGATAGGAGGATTGAATCCTAACGTGAAAGGATAAGTATAAACAAAAGAATATCCATCCTTGTAAGAGGTTATTCTTTGATTACTATTGAGAATAACAACAGGAAAATCAGGTTTCCAGTAACAGTCCCTGCGTACAAGATATATTAAACCCTCAGTTATCTGGGTAGGGTAAATTTTAGCACCGTCATGAGAAACATGGAAGAAAGCTATTCTTTTAAGGCCTGACTATCCCTAGCAAAGAAAAACTCCGCAGGTACTATCTCATCGACCCTCGGCTCACGCAGAGGTTCATTGTGTTCACTACCTTTTGAAGAATATCTAGAAGCCCTAGCCCTTGGAGAAGATAAAGAAATGGCAGATCTAGAAGAAGACGGGGAGGAACCTCTGTTAGGAGTAGAGCCTAAACTCCGAATCCTACCGCCTCTCCTACTCCGTGTCGGAAAAGAAGAAGGAGTAAGATCATCTACATTGATGACTCTCTTAGATTGCTGGTTTGAAGAAGACATACTTACAAAGGCAAAGAATTTGCAAACAAAGAATGAAGATTAGAAGTTTTTCGTAAAAGTAAAGAAAGGTAAAAAGGTATTTATACTCTAAGGCAACCATCAAAAAATGGAAAAAACAGTGATGTGAAAGTCATAATTGAAGCTGTCACTTCGTGACTGATGCATCCGCAAAAAGCCCTAAAAGGCACTGAACAACTACAGAACCAATCCGGGAATGACACCTGGCACATGCATTAAATGGAAGTGACAAGCTACGCCTACGTTTAGAGAGGGATGCCATGTTACAAGTGAAGAGGAGACAAAATATTCCCGCTATAAATGAGTATTCACTTACCAAATATTAATCGCTAAATAAATGGTAAGTGGGGGGACTATCTGTATTGGTAAAAAAGAGCTTCACACATTGTGATGATTCAGCAATCTATGTGGAGAAATGAAGACACAACAACTGGACAGGACTCTATGAAGAGGTATGAGGCAAAGAGGCACGAAATAACATACCCACGGGGTAATCAGCTACGAGAATCTCAACCTGATTGAGAAGATAAAGAGACACGGTCATAATGAATCCGAGCAGAATAAATGGCAGATTCCGAGATCTACAATTAATGAGCCAGATGTTACATAACCTTCATGCGACAGTTACGGTTAATCATTGTAACATTACATTAACGCTATTATTAGTCATTAATGCTCAATTACGGAAATGGTAGACGTTATATAAAGCAATTCCCTATTTAAAGGAGTAAAATATAACTTGTAAGACACATTGGAACGAATATGAAATACGTTTACCTTTTTGTGCATCATATTTCTTTCAAATTACAAATTTCCTTGCAATTATTAGTTTATTCTTTGGTTATCAGAAACCCGTGTGCTTCTTAAAATAACTTTGGCAGAGAATCTAATTCTTTGGTTAAACATCTATAACTCTTTTGTAACTATTTTTTGTTACAACAGATTTTGAATAAATACGAGGGTATTGATTTGTACCCGTAACTGTTTTCGTTTACAACCTTTTTTGAATAAATACAAGGGTATAACTGTTTTCATTTACACAACTTTTTGAATAAGTACAAGGGTATGTGTTTTTACCCGTAACTATTTTCTTTTACAACAGTTTTTGAATAAGTACAAGGGTATGTATTTTTATCCGTAACTAACATTCTGCCTTTAACCTAAATATTCGTTAACATTCACGAATATGTTTTCTGAAGGTTTCTGAATCAAGCTTTGTGTTTTTGTTTTTGGCTCTTTGATTTTGCTCATAACGCTTGACTTGTCGGGAAAAATGGATCTTCAGGCTTGATCTTTTACTTTTTTGATAGTCTTCTTTGCTTCTTCTTTGCCTTCCATACTGTATAGTCCCCCAAGTATTTGATCTTTGAAGAATGAAATCTCGAGTACTTGACTATTACTTTCTTGTGGTCCTTTTCCTAAAAAGGAAAAACATATGGGACTCAAAGGTACATAGTTTAGATGATGACTGCTTAACCCTTTAAAATATCCATCAGAAAGTTGTAACCCTAGACCGGGAATTCAGTTACTTCCTCATGTCTATGCAGGTCTAATATCATCACCTGGTGATGGGTTAGCTTTTTGCCTATCATCTAAAATGATTAGTATAATTTTAACTGTACAAAAATGAAATCAAACGTAATGATTCCTGAACAGGGGTATACCTTTTACTTAGAAGTAATACTTCTTCAAATGAATAGCATTCCAACTCGTTGGTAAAATTCTGTCATCCATAGCCTCTAGCTCATAAGCACCTTTTCCAGCAATGCCACGGGCTTTGTAAGGTCCTTCCCAATTTGGATTTAGCTTTCCTGCACCAACTTCCTTTGTTGATTGAAAGACGTTTTTAAGAACGAATATCCCAATTTCTAAATATCTGAGGTGATCTTTTCTGTTGTAATATCACTCAATAATTTGTTTTAAGCTTCCATACGTATTAATGCAGCTTCTCTCCTTTGCTCGAGTAAATCCAAATTTGTTCTCAACTCATCGTTGTTTGTTTCTTCCGTTGTTGTTGTAAATCTCGTGCTTGGTTCACCAATTCCCACTGGTATTAAACCTTTTGAACCATAAACAAGCTCGAATGGAGTTTCTCCCGTGGCTGTTTTTGTAGTAGTTCTGTAAGCCATAATACTGCTGGTAGCTCGTCAGGCCAATTTCGTTGGCTTTTCCAACCGTTTTTTTAAATTGTTGACAATGATTTTGTTCGTTGACTCAGCTTTACCATTAGCCACAATGTGATATGGTGATGAAGTGATTCGTTTGATTTGCCAACTTTCGAAGAATTCTGTGATTTGGTAGCCTATGAATTGTGGGCCATTATCACATACGATCTCCTTTGATATACCAAAACGACATATTATGTGTCTCCATATAATTCTTTCACTTCTTTTTCTCGCACCTGTTTAAAAATGTCTGCCTCCACCCATTTTGAGAAATGATCTGTTAATACAAGTAAGAACCGCACCTTTTCATTTAGCTGGGGGAAGAGGTCCTACTATATCCATTCCTCATTTCATGATTGGCCATGGTGACGCAACTGGGTGGAGTAATTCTGCTGGTCGATGTTTATGGTTAGCATATCATTGGCATTTGTCGCACTTAGCTACGAAATTCTCCGCGTCTTCTTCCATTTTAGGCCAATAGTACCCTACCCTGATCAGGGTTTTGACTAAGGATCTTGCTCATGCGTAGTTTCCACAGTGTCCTTCGTGTAATTCTTTCATTACATACTCTGTTTGATTGGGTCCAAGGCACCTTGCTAGGGGACCTCCAAACATTTTGCGGTATAAAGTATCATGAACAAGGCAGTACCGTGCAGCTTTCTGGCGAAGTGCTCGAGCTTCTTTTTTATCTTCAGGCACGATACCATTCTACAAAAAAATTACAATTTCGTTCTTCCAATCTCATGTTAAATTATAAAATGTTAGCGCATTTTTGTCCTGGTCGATTGCTGAATGAAATAAGTGTATCACAATAACATTATCCTTATTTGTTACGTTTGTAACTGCTGCGAGGTTAGCCAATGCATCCGCTTCTGCATTTTCCTCCCTTGGTATTTGCATAACCTTCCGTGACTAGAATTGTCTTACTAGGTCCCGTGACTTTTCCGGATATTGTTGCATTCGATCCTCTCTAACAGTATAAGTCCCTTGCATCTGGTTTACCACTAGTTGAGAGTCACTTTTAATCACGATCTTCTCGATTGAGAGTTATCATGCTAGTTCAAGTCCTGCAATGACAACTTCGTACTTTGCTTCATTGTTAGTTATGGGATAACATTTAATAGTATGTCTTATCTTTTCACCCGTAGGTAATATCAAAACAATTCCCAAACCGGCTCCTTTTACATTAGAAGAGCCGTCAATAAATAGGGTCCATATTCTTGGATTAGCCCCATTGAATATTTGTAATTCTTTTTCTACTTCAGGGATTATGCTAGTTTTAAACCATCGACGAAATCAACTGAAATCTGAGACTTTATTACAGTCCTAGGCTGATAGAATGTCATGTTCGCTTAATTCTATTGCCCACTTAGCTAATCTTCCTGATAGTATTTGTTTATGCAAAATATTTCTCAGTGGATATGAAGTTGCGACAGTAATTGGGTGACATTTAAAGTACGGTCTTAACTTTCTAGCTGCCATGATTAGAGCCAAAGCTAATTTTTCCAGATGAGGATATCTAGTTTCAGCGTCTAATAAATATTTACTTACATAATAAATAGGAGATTGTTTACCTTTGTCTCCTCTTACCAATACTGCACTTACGACAATTTCTGCAACCGCAAGATAGACATATAGCCTGTCCTCCTCCTTTGGTTTAGACAGAAGCGGGGGATTTGATAGATAGGCCTTCAGATCTTTGAGATCCTATTGGCATTCTTCAATCCATTCGAACTGATTCTGCTTTTTTAGAACTGAAAAGAATTTAAAACTCTTCTCCGAAGACCTGGAGATGAATCTTCCTAAGGCTGCAATCCTACCAGTTAACCTCTGAACTTCTTTTTTGCTCGTAAGTATATCAGGTATTTCTTCAATAGCTTTAATTTGAGCAGGATTTACTCCAATACCTCTTTTGATATATAGGTGTTAATTGGGTCGGGCTGACCCGCTAACAACCCGGGTCAGTCCGGTCTAGCCCGTTACTGTAGCGACTAGGGCGGGTTAGGACGGGTTGGGCGGGGGGCGGGCTATTAACGTAAAAAAAAATTTTAACGGGTACCCGAACCCGCTAAAACCAGTTAAGCCCTTAACGGGTTCTTAACGGGCTACAACCCGGTTCAGTCCGTTAACCCGATTAAATTTTTTTAAAAAAAAAAAATTGTACGCTATAGAAAAATATAACTTAATTTAAAAAAAATATTAAGCCCGACCCACCCGAGCCCGTTAATACCGAACCTGTACGGGCCCTATAGAACCCAAAACATCCAAGCCCACCACCAACCCGTTAACCCCAGCCCGCGACCAGCCCGCCCCGAAATCGAACGGGCTGACACTTTTTGTGTCCAGCCCGTCCCAGCCCGCCCGATAAACACCCTTAATTTGATATAAGGAAACTCAAAAATTTACCTGTTTCGACGCCAAAGACACATTTTTCTGGATTTAATTTCATGTTATACCTGCGTAGGATTTCGAAAGTAATTGAAAGATGCTAGAAATGATCTTCTTCTTGTGCCGATTTCACCAGCTTGTCATCAATGTACACCTCCATTGTTTTCCCCAGATGTTCCTGGAACATCGTGGTCACTAGCCTTTGATACGTGGCTCCAGCATTTTTCAGACCAAAAGGCATGACTTTGTAATAATAAGTCCCTCTATTTGTAATAAAGGAAGTTTTTTCCTCATTTGAGGGGTCCATTTTTATCTGATTATAACCAGAATACGCATCTAGAAAGCTTAATAATTCATGACCTGCAGTGGCATCAATCATTTGATCTATGTGCGGTAATGAGAATGAGACTTTAGGGCATGCTTTATTCAAATCTGTTTAATCTATGCATACTCTCCATTTACCATTCTTTTTAGGTACCACTACGGTATTAGCTAGCCAATTATGGTATTTTACCTCACGTATTGAACCGATTTTAAAGAGATTTTGTACCTCTTCGTCGATCACTTGGTTCTTGAAAGGTCCTTGCTTTCTTTTCGTTTGCTTGACAGGCACGAAGGATGGGTCTTCATTTAGTTTATGAGTCATCACTTATGTGGGTATACATGTCATATCTGAATGGGACCAAGCGAAACAATCTGCGTTAACTTTTAAATATTCAATTAACTTACCTCTTTTGGTGGGGTTTAACCTTGTGCCTATATGAACTTTTTGCTCAGGCTCCTGCTCGAACAGTGGAACAACTTCGAGCTCCTCAATAGTTGTTTTGATATACTCGTCCTCTTTTGGTTCCTAAATGACATCAGGTTTGGAATCCATGTCCGTATGTTTCGATGCAACCTCTGTGCTAATTTGATTCACCTTCTCTTTAGCATTTTCTTCCGTGTCTATTTGATTTGTTTCCTCGTCCTTTGATTCTAACGCTTCCTCTTTTTTATTGGATTGTACTACTGAATTGATGTTTCTTGAGGTATGCTGATCGCCTCAAATCTGTTGAATTCCCCATTTAGAAGGGAGTTTAATTACCTGATGTAAATTAGATGGTACTGCTTCCATATCATGAATCCATGGTCTCCCCATGATTACGTTGTAATCCATATTAGTATCAATGACTTGGAATTTCGTATCTTTGACAACTCCTTCTGCATAGATATTAAGCTCGATTTCTCCTTTTGTTATGACTGTAGAGTTATCGAACCCAGATAAGGTTCGTGCTTTTGGAATTACACGGTTCTCCAATAGCATATCTTTCACAACCCTCAACAAAATGATATTGATCGCCGGATCAATCAACACTCGTTTCACATTACTGTCATGTATAAGTAGAGATATTACCAGTGCATCGTTGTGTGGAAGAAATAATCCGTTGGCTCCTGCGTCGTCGAATGATATGTTGTCTGCTTCCAAAGTTTCACAAGTTCGTTTCCCGTGGGTGATTGTGAACTTGGTTGTTCTTTTGCAAATTACATCGTTCACCTCTTCTCCTCCGTGTATCACATTCACTGTTCTCTTTGGAGATGGTGGCTTAGGGGGCTCTTGACTGTTCTTCATATATGCATGTTTACCTTTTTCACTAAACAGTTCTGTTAGATAACCTTGTTTTAATAACTGTTCTACCTCACCTTGCAATAACATGCAATCTGACATTCTGTGTCCATGATCGTTTTGGAATTCGCACCAGAAGTCTGGATTCCTTCGGTTTTGATTCGACCTCATTTATTTGGGCCATCAAACTTTATCACCCATGTTTCTTAATATTGTAATTAATTTAGAAGTACTTGCATTGAAATTGCAGTCTCCAATTCTTGCATTACCTCTATTTCGTTCATCTCGATCCTTTCGGGATCTTGATGAAGATGTGCTCGTATCTCTATTTGACGGTCTATAATCTAACCGTGTGTTTTCAAATTTGGAACGAGTTTCTCGTCCCGAAAGTCCATGTATGGGTCGTACTTGTTTTTACCAGTTCTCTTTTCTGGTTCGGAGCGTCTAGAACTGGTCATTTCCTTTGCTTTTGATTGTGCAATGGTATATTCTTCTATTCGTAACTTGGTGTTGTACCTGTTATAGACATTGTTCCTTGTCGTGGCTGGGAACTCTCTCAAGCTTTCTTTGAGCCTTCTCGTAGCTTCTGAGCTTCTATCATTTAAATTACTTGCGAATGCCATTACTGCCCAGTTGTCAGGCACTATTGGGTGCATCATTCTTTCTCGTTGAAACCTGTCTACAAACTCATGAAGAAACTCCGTGTCTCCTTCTTTTATTTTGAATATGTCCTCCATTCTTTTTTCGACTTTTTGTGCACCGGAATGTGCTTTTATAAATGAATATGCCAGCTCAGCAAAAGAGTCAACAGAATTTTCGGGTAAAAGAGAATACCATGTTAGTGCTCATTTGGTGAGGGTCTCTCCAAACTTCTTGACCAACACTGATTCAATTTCTTGCTTACTCAAATCGTTTCCTTTTACTCCTGTAGTAAAAGCAGTGACATGATCACGTGGATCGGTTGTCCCGTCATACTTTTGAATATCATGCGTTTTGAATTTCTTGGGAATAGGCAAGGGTGTTGCACTTGGATTCCAAGGCTGTTGAGAATATATATCAATGTCAATACCCTTGATGACATGTGGTACTCCAGGAATTTTCTCGATACGATCGTTTTGTTCCTTCACCTGTTTCTGTAGGGTTAGTAGTAAAGATTGTAAATCTGAATTATTAGACATACCTGGTCTTGTTTCAAGAGACTCTTTTGGAGTGCCTCTCCTTCCTGAGTTTGCTAATACGGATTGTGGATTTTCCACAGTTGCGGTGTTGTTTGGAGGAGGCGTAGGTGATACAACTGGTATCCCCCTCATGAAAGCTTGTAGAGCTTCATTTACATATTCGCCAACCATTTGCTTCACAAGGACTTGTTCTCCTGTTTGTTCATTTCCAGTGTGTTCATTATTTTGAGTTATCGACCTCCCTGGGGATTGGTCCCTTGAACCTCATGGGGATCCCTGAGGTGATGGAACTGGGATTCCAATTGTCTGTTGGATGTTCTCATTGGCGTTCAACATGATTTACGAAACGTTGTTTGAGAATAAACAAAGATTATCAGATTCCCGGTAACGGAATCAAATTGTTTAACCAAAGAATTAGATTCTCTGCCAAAGCTATTTTTAATAAGGACTCGGTCTTCTGATAACCAATAAAATAAACTAATAAGTATAATCAGACTTGTAAATAGAAAGCAACGATGATGCGTAAAAGTAAGTGTATTTCAATAGTGGTTCGAACGTGTGTATACAAGTTATATTTTACTCCCTTTTATAGGGAATTTCTTAATATAACGCCTACTCTTCCTAATGATTGAGCATTAATGACTAATAATGTCATTAATGTAACATTACAATGGTTTATTGTAACTGTTGCATGAAGATTGTGTAACGCCTGGCTCATTGATTGAAGATCATTGAATCTATCCTTTATTCTGCCTTGATTCATTTTGACTGTGTCTCTTCATCTCCTCAATTACATGAAGGTTCTCGTATCTAATTTCCTTGTGGGTATGTTGCTCCGTTCCTCTTTGTGTCGTACCTCTTTGTAAAGTCGCGTCCAGTTGTCATGTTTTTATTGCTCCACATGGTTTACCCAATCATCAGAATTAGTACACGTGTGGAGCCCATTTTTACCAATACACTATGTTGTGAGGATATTATGGGATTGGGCTGCACGCCACAGCATGTTACGATGTTATGTTATGTTAGAAGCCGAGAGCCTTAATGATTATGCCACGAGATGGCTTGATATTAGCGCTTGGGCCGTAGGAGCCCCTCCGGTGTCTTTACACCCCCAGTGAGCGTAGGTACCTACTGAATGTAAGTGCCGAGTGATGAGAGATTTGGGAGGCTTGAGTGACTGTAAGGTAGCCCGAGGGGCTGATACTGAGTGATTATGAGACATGCTGAGGGATTGTGAGACATACTGAGTAATAATACGCCCGTGGAGCAGTTTATGACACATGTTTTCATCTGAAAGACTGTTTATGAACTATGTCTTCCTTTTTACTCATGCTAAACTATTTTGACTTCTATTGGAGCTGTGAAAAAGGTATATTTCAAAGGATATTTTACCAAAAGTAAATTGTAAATGCTACAAAATACTTTATCTGTGTTTTCTGGAAGTAAGGCTTCAGTTACTGTGCATTTATGACTTTTTTTACTTATTTCTTAGCCTTAGACATTATTTACTTTCATTTCTACTGAGTTGGCCTACTCACATTACTCCCTGCACCCCTGTGTGCAGATACATGTGTCAGTTCTGAGCGCTAGCTTCCTTCTTTTCTCTTGGAGCCGGAGTTGCGATTCTGAGATAGTTGTTCGGCATCCACATCTTACTCTTTTCCCCTCTCTTATTCAGTCATTTTCTTCTTGTCCTAGACTGGATGTAGCACAAAAGTAGAGATTATCTTGTATTAATCCTAGATGCTCATGACGGGTTGACTCCAGGTTTTGGGGCAGTGTTTAGACTATTTTATTCGTTTTATTTCTTAAATTGTGAAATATAAAGAATTTTATGAAATATCGGAACGGTTTTGAACTTTATTGAAAGTCTTATGTTAATACGCGATTGTTTGGCTAGCTTAGTACCATGATAGGCGCCATCACGGCCGACTTAGGATTTGGGGTCGTGACAAGTTAGTATTAGAGCCTAGGTTACATAGGACTCAACGGTCATAAGCAGGTTTAGTAGAGTCTTTTGGATCGGTATGGAGACGTCTGTACTTATCTTCGAGAGGCTATAGAACCCTTAGGAAAAATATCACATTCTTGAATTCTATCGTGCGAATCTGTTGATTCTAGAAATCTAAACTTCTGTTGTTTCATTCTTTCACATATGGTAAGGACACGCGCTACCGATCAGGGTGACCAGACACCAGCTAGACCAGCGAGAGGTTGAGGAAGCAGTCGAGGCCGTGGTAGAGGTAGGGGTGCAACCCGTGCAGAAGCTGGGGCAGTACCCGTGGATCCGCTTACCATTCAGGATAAGGTTCCCGCTGCAGATATTCCAGCGGGACAGGCCCAGGCACCAGTAGTGCCCATTGTTATTCTGGGTCTTCAAGAGACCCTGGCTCAGATTCTGACTGTGTGCACCATCCTTGCTCAGGCAGTCGCTGTATCTACTACTGCTGCTACTTCTTAGGCCGGAAGAGGCACTCAGACTGCAGCTTCTCGGACACCTGAGCAGGTTACCTAGGGGCTTCAAACACCGGGGGAAGCTCCAGCCCAGACGATTGCCCCAGCTAAGGATTTTGTGATCCCAGTTATGCCAAATGACGAGCAACGCAGGTTGGAGAGATTTAGCAGACTTTAGCCTCTGACATTCAGTGGTGCTGAGGGCGAGGATGCCTAGGGTTTCTTGGACAAGTGTCAGAGGTTGCTAGCGTTCGCAGGACCTTGTTACTCCTTTTGTTATTTCTTCTTTTATATAGTTATATATCTTAGTTCATAGATTTTGACGCTCATGACTTAGTGACACCCCTATGGTTGGGGCCGTTTTCGCACTTTATATTAATATTATTTAGAGTTAATTTAGTTTATGAGAACTTTAAATGTTTCTATTGTTTTATTAAATTCTTAAAATCAATCAATAGTAATATTTCGGGAGGTAGGCTTGCCTAGTAACACGATAGGCGCCATCACGACCATGTTTGGATTTTGGGTCATGACAAGTTGGTATCAGAGCCCCGATGGGTGTTAGCTCGTGTAGCCTCCAGGTCTTCTCTTTATGACTAGATTCGAGCATGCCAGTATGCTGACCCACACTTTCTCGTTCTTCAGGATAGGGTCCGTCGAGGTGATGCCAGGGATGTAGTTATCGGCGATGATGGGGTTATGAGGATGCATTGTCGGATATGCGTCCCTAATGTAGATGGGCTTCGGGAGTTTATTCTTGAAGAGGACCACAACTCGCGGTATTCCATCCATCCGGGTGCCACGAAGATGTACCAGGATCTGAGATGACATTATTGGTGGAGGCGGATGAAGAGGGATATTGTTGAGTTTGTGGCTCGGTGTCTCAACTGTCAGCAGGTTAAGTATGAGCACCAGAGACCAGGAGGACTGCATCAGAGGTTGGATATTCCAAAGTGGAAGTGGGAGCGGATCACCATGGACTTTGTAGTTGGGCTTCTACGGACTTCGAGGAGGTTTTATGCTATATGGGTTATTGTGGACCGGCTGACCAAGTCCGCGCACTTCATTCCTGTTGGTACTACATATTCTTCGGAGCGGTTAGCTGAGATTTATATCCGGGAGATTATTCGGTTGCATGGCGTTCTAGTTTCTATTATTTCTGACACGGGTACTCAGTTCACATCTCAGTTCTGGAGGGCCGTGCAGAGAGAGTTGGGTACTAAGGTGGAGTTGAGCACAACATTTCATCCTCAGACCAACGGGCAGTCAGAGCGTGTTATTCAGATTCTGGAGGACATGTTGCGTGCTTGTGTTATTGATTTTGGGGGTTCACGGGACCAGTTCCTTCCACTTGCGGAATTTGCGTACAATAATAGTTATTAGTCGAGTATCCAGATGGCTCTGTATGAGGCTTTATATTGTAGGAGGTGCAGATATCCTGTTGGTTGGTTTAAGTCGGGAGAGGCTAGGCTATTGGGCACAGACTTGGTACAGGATGCGTTGGATAAGGTGAAGTTGATTCAGGAGCGGCTTCGCACGGCGCAGTCTAGGCAGAAAAGTTATACGGATCGGAAGGTCCGGGATGTGTCTTTTATGGTTGGGGAGAATGTGTTGCTGAAGGTATCACCTATAAAGAGTGTATTTGGTTCGAGAAGCAGGGCAAATTGAGTCCCCGGTTCATTGGGCCTTTTAAGGTTCTTCAGAGGGTTGGAGAGGTGGCTTAGAGACTTTCTTTGCCGCCCAGCCTATCGAGTGTTCACATGGTATTTCATGTTTCCATGCTTCAGAAGTATGTTGGTGACCCGTCTCATGTTTTAGACTTCAACAGAGTTCAGCTTGAGGGTGATATGTCATATGAGGTGGAGCCAGTCTATATTTTGGGTCGTCAGGTCAGGAGGTTGAGATCTAAGGATATAACTTCAGTGAAGGTTCTGTGGAGAGGACAATTGGTGGAGGAGGCCACCTGGGAGACCAAGCGAGAGATGCAGACCAAATATCCTCACTTGTTTGAGACTCCATGTATGTTTCTAGACTCGTTCGAGGACGAAAGTTTGTTTAAGAGGGGGAGAATGTAGCGACCTGGTCGGTCGTTCCGTGAGATTTACCCTATTTCCCTTGTTTCTGCTTTATCACATGTTGTAAAACCTATTTATATGAAGCGGGGTCGGTTGGTTCGGGTTCGGAGTGGCCGTGATGAGAAATGAGACACTTAGTCTCTTAAATTTGCATTATGGCTATAAAAGTCAATCGGGAGTTGACTATTAGGTAAACGACCTCAGAATGTGGATTTTATGGATTTGATAGCTTCGTTAGGTGATTTGGGACATAAGAGTGTGTTCGGAATGTGGTTTTGATGTCCGGGGTAGAATTAGGCCTGAATTGGCGAAATTGAGTTTTTGGGCGATTTTCGGTCGGCAGTGTAAAATTAGCTTTCGGGGTCGGAATGGGATTCCGGAAGTTGGAACAGGTTCGTAGTGTCATTTTGGATGTGGGTGCGAATTTTCAGGTCATTCAGACGTGTTTTGGTTGGTTTCAGCATCATTGGTGATTTTCGGAAGTTTTAAGATTCTTAGGCTTGAATCATGGGTCGAATTTGTGTTTCGGATGTTAATTTGGGTGTTCCGAGGGTTCTACTGAGTCCGGGTGATCATTTATGACTTGTTTGTATTTTTGTTTGGAGTCCCGAGGGGCTCGGGATGATTTCGGATAGCCATCGGGGATTTGGAAGTTGGAAAATGAAGTAGAAATGCAGGTGGTGCTGTTTTCTGGTGTGGCCGCTGTAAGCACGTGATTTTTACCTACCATACAATCCTATAAGAACTCAGTAAATTAATTGGTTTTACGAATTTTCGTTGAATTTTAGTGCTATTGGTGAATTTATTTTACATTAGGTAGCCATAACTTGTCCTTTAAATCTATAAATAATTTGAAATAGCATAATTAAGCACATAACCTTAGTTATTATTTAAATAAATATAATTGTTTGATATAAAGTGCGTTAAGGTTAATTTCGTGATTTAATTATTTCTTTTTAACAAAATTGTGAAACTTGTCCGTTAATTGATTAGGAGTACATTAAGTAATATGACTCTTAATTAATTAATTAATTAATTAATTATTACATTTAGTTTAAATTTTAGGATAATTTAACTAATTAAGGTGGGTTTTGATTAAAAATAAATTAAAATGGACCTGGGCTAGAATTGCCCAGGTCCAATCTGCATCACCAACGCCCAGCCCAATCCCTTTACCTGGTCCAGACCCCCAGCCCCCGAAACGACCCCGTTTGGCTAGGCAAAACGATCCCAGCCGTTCATCTTCCCAGATCCAATGGTTGGGAACTAAATAGTCATTAACTATATAACTGCTCCTAAACCCC
>ML291147.1:0-87378 GCA_005239495.1 Nicotiana undulata | reverse complement strand
CCCCCCCCCCCCACCCCACCCCATTTTTTCCTAAGTCTAACACCCCCCCTTCCCCTCCGTCTCTATCCTCTCTCTCTCACCTCGCCGGCCTCCGCCGTCTCCCACATAGATCCACCACTCCTTCGCCGTACTCCGCCCGCCGGAAATCGCCTCCGGCAGCGGAGCTCAACCAATCAACCCCAAAACTTCACCAGCCAATCCTCTTCACCTCCTCAATCACCTCCTACTGTTACTTTCACCAAAAACCCGCCCAAATTTCATCAGTTTCAAATCTGAAAAACAAAAACCCTAGTTTCCACCTACTTGTCGATTTGAAGACCTCCAATATTCTCACTTACATGGGTCAATAGCTCTTGTTAAGGGCTATTGAATCATGTGGGTTTGAGTTATTTTCAAACCCAACCGGAATCCGGCCAAGGTCCGGCGACTTTAAATTTTTCCGGCCAAATGACCCCACTGACTGGTACCCCTCTACCTTATCTCCTTTAATTATTTTATTCACCTAGTTTATTATTAAAATCCCTCCGTCCGTTACTGTTTATTTATTATTGGGATTAATTGTTTGAGGTTCATAGCTTTGTTGTTTATTTCCCTCCTAAATGATGTTTTAAATTTAGTAACAAGTTGTTTGATTAACTGATTTGTTTTTAGGATTTTCGGATTTTTTCTTCTTTACTATTTGCCTCCTAAAGATGAATCATTAAGTGATCTTATATGTTAATTAATGGATTTCTATCATAGACGAGCATGATTGACTAGCTATCATTAGGTCAATGAATTCATGTGTTAATTATTGTTATTGTTGCTTCTTGTAAAAAATATGATGGCCATTATGTGATTTGCTCATGTATTTTTTAAGGATAATTAATTCCTGACTTTGTTGCCTAAGATTTAATTATTAGTCACAAATAGATACTAATTCTCAGGTTAACTTAGCTATAATTTAATCCTAGACCCTTAGGTTAAAACAAATTTATTAATCAGTCACATAAGTCCATCAATTAATAACCACACTCAACTCAAGGTTTATCTGATTTAAGTGATAACCTTGACTTTGTATAGTTAGGCTAGTACCTTAGAGTAGATAACTAATTCCTAATTTAAGACAACTAATTAGGTCAAATTATTAATCTAATTCCTTCAATTAACCTAACCTAAATCTAAAAGTGATTCACTTAAGATCAAAATAGGTTTAAAAATCAGCTTTGCTAAGGTTAATTATTAAGTTAATCACTCAATTAGGGTGAACTAGCTAAGGTTGATAAGATAAGCTAATAATATGATCCTTAATTACCAAAAGAGTAATTCTAAGGACATCAAGGGGTATTATAGGACTTTCAATTGAAAATATCTTGGGTGTAACAACCCAAGAAACTTCTAGAATTAGGAAGAAATCAGAAAATCAGATATTTTAGGGGGTAAAACAGCAACTCTAAAAAAGGGATAAGGGCTGAAATTAATAGAATGTTCTAGAAGGAGGTACAGCTGTCCAATAGGATAAGGTTTGACAGCTGCACCTGTACTATTTCAGACTAAATAGGATAGGGAATATGCTAAAAAGATGCTGCCCTAAATCCCCTTATAAATAAGTTGTGATATTCAGCAGCTTCAGAGGTTTTTGGACGGGGATACAATTTTTCACCTCTGAAAAACAAAATTCTAAACAGATTTTAGAGACCTTTTACACACTTTTTGACATGTGAAAATTCAAAAATTTCACACACACACACACACGAAAAATACCTTCCTTTTGACTGAAATACTCTCTTTTAACACTGAAGTATCCTCTTATAACAAAAGTCTGATTTCTTTTCAAAAGTTGATCAAGAATCTGTTTGGGATTTCAGCCTTGGTTCTCTTTCAGTTTTTGATTTTAAGACTCATCTGGGTTAATTCTTTGAGAGGTGTATTTGGTTTGAGTTTGCTGCTTGTTGCTGTTGGTTTATCCCTTCTTCTAGCTGAGCTTTTCTCTTGGCCTAACCTTTATTTGGTTAGGATTTCTTTGTATTCTCACTCTCAAAAGGTATGTAATACTGAACATTCCATGAATCTTAAAATCTGAAGCATGTTGTCCTTTTCTGAATCTGTTGTTATTCATTTAAGTTTGGTTGTTCATGTGCAATTGTAATTTTCGACTATCTCTTAAGTGCTTATGTGATTGAATATATGTCCATATAAATGAAGTCATAGTAGAGTCATTAAAAATAGCACTAAAGGGTAGTGAATCCGACCCCCTAATGGTCAAATTCACCCCACAAGGTGCTTAAATATTGGTCTGTATGACTCAGACCCTATATAATTGGATGTCACTGTGGGGACAACACTAAAAGGGTCGAATCTGACCTTTATAATGATCAGATTCAATCCTTTGAAGTGCACATGGAGTTCATGTGGTTTAGTTTGGAACTAATGATAGAAAAATGCAGGTTTTAAGGCATGAATGTTGCTGGCTCGCACAGGAGCAACAACTCGTTTTGCCTCCTTCTTTATTTTATTTTTCTTAGAAAAATCTGTATTTTTTATAGTTTAAGAGCAATGTAATAACATATTTATAGACTTTATACATTTTCTTTTCTTCAGTTGTAAATATAGACTGGACAATATTAAGTTTATAATCAATTGCATTTCCTTAAATCTGGAATGGTTTTCTTAAATTAATATAGAAGAACTTACGTTAATTTAGGCCAGACTAGGTCACTTGAAATGGGACAGACTCGTGAACACGGCCCAATCAGGCCCAATAGGGTCTAGCTTTCAGGTTATGGGGCCTGGAGTTTTAGACCCAGTAATTATACTAAGTACCTCATGATCAATCCATTTATATCATTATAATGAGTATTTAAAACTTATTGAAATTTTGCATCAATGAAACAAGTTTCAAATCGAACAATCAAGGATAGAGTCTAAGTCTAGAATTTTCTAGGATGAGAATAGCATAGGGTCAGTTTTACATATCCGAATATTATATGATTTAAAGCTTTCAAAAAAAAGGATCGAGTGATGCTAACCCAAAATATTGTTATGTTGAAACAATTGCTTGCAGCAAAGCTTAAAGAAAGCTTTTATTTGTTTTGAATTTTTGAACCGTGTACAAATACATTAATTATTAAATGGGTTAAATGGTTATGGAACTACATTTCCCTTTACGTGACATTATATCTGTAATTCAAGTTTTGCCTTATTTATTGCCATATAATTCGAAATGTGTTATCTGCTTTATTTTAGTTCAAATCATGTATCTCCTTTTCACAAATAGCCAAATTAGGGAGGCCTAAAGTGATCAAAATCATGCTAGACTAGGTCATAACCCAATCTCATCACTTGATTTAGGATTTATAATTTAGATATAGCGAATCTCGAAAGCCTTTTAGATAGTGAATGCCTTAAATCTAGAAAAATAAATCAATCATCGAAGTATACGTTTTACGTAACTTCGAATGAAACTAATTAAGATACCTTTTTCTAAAATTGTGTATACGTTTGCGCAACACAAATAAAAGACTAAAATGAACACTCGTAGAGACACTTTTAGGAACGAATTTCCAAAAATTATCGGAATTACGTATACGCCCGCGTGACGTGATTTCAGTTTCTTTTTGACAATAAGACAAAATACGCGCTTGCGCAACTTTATTTATCTTAAATGAGTCCAGTGTCAAGAATCGTGTACACGTCCGCGTGACATAATTTTAGACGCGATTTAAACTCTACGGGTTTTACGCATACGTGACCCGTCTCAAATAACTCCTTGAATAAAAAATAATAATAAAAGCGGTAAAAATATAAAATACACATAGGATTAAAAGCAGTAATTAAACAAATTAGGCCGAGTTTAATCATTAAGCGCCCGTTCTAGAACCACTAAACTCGGGAATGCCTAACACCTTCTCCCGGGTTAATAGAATTCCTTACCTAGATTTTGGGTTCGCAGACAATTTAACAGAGTCAAAATTCCTCGGTTTTAGAATTTCTAATAAATAAATGGTGTCCCGGAACACCGTAAAAATCCGGGTGGCGACTCTGAATAAAAATAAATAAATCCCAAAAATCGAATAAGGTCACTTAAATTGAAAAAACTCCCTTATTACTCTTACCGGGTGAAAAAGAAGGTGTGACAGCTCTGGCGACTCTGCTGGGGATCGAACTCAGAATCTCTGGTTCAGGGTTCAAGAATTCGAGCTTGTTGATGTGATTTTACTTGGCTTCGATAAATTGTGATATTACTGTATTTTGTGCGCTCAAATGTGTTAAATGTTGTTTATTTACTGCTTTGATATTTATTTGAACTGTATTTAAACTGTCTTCTTACGCCTCCCTTCTGAGTCTTCTAGAACTTTGGTGCACACGTTCGCGTGGCCCGCCTCTCTGTTAGAGGTCATACCAAGTAAGAAATACGGGGATGGACTAGCCACTACGCCGGATAGCCTTTCGTGCTGCCGGTACGTCGCTCCCACCCCGACTCGAGTTGTCCTCTCGGGTAGCCAAGGTCTAAGACAAAACCCCAAGTTTAAACCCTAGAATGAAAAGACCTCATGCCGGATCCCTAGTAGATACGATTATCTGCATCATGTGCATTTTGACTTAGGGGACTCAACACTGGGGTTGGGTCCGTCTAAGACAGGTCTCCCGAAATAAAAAGACCATCTGGATGCATCCTACTTGCTATACGTGCATTATTTGTCTCGGTTTGTTTATTGATCAGCTAAAGAAAGAAAGAAAAACAATAGAAAAACCAAGAGTGAGGGAGGATAGAAATTTACCGATTTGTGAAAAAACCCGATATTTGAAAAATACCTCGGAACTCTGTCAAAATTTTTCGGAAGGGGGACAAGGATTTCAAAATAATTGAAAATGAGGAGAAAAAGAATTTCAAAATCATTTTTTTCTTTATTTATGTCAGAAGTGACCGAACTACGTGGGTCTGATTTTCATCGGATATGAGATACGTAGGCAAGCCTCATCGGTGCCGACCCCATTTTTCAAAAAACAAGCAAAAAATGTCTGTCAGTCAAAATAAAATCGACCAAACCTCGGTTAAAGTCTTGCGTCGTTCTTGCCAAAATAGCCTGAGAACATTCTTACATTGTCGAAGGGCTATTTTCGTTAAAGAACGAATTTTTCTGTCACTTTTTCCGAAAAGTACCTTGTTTGGCCTCAAAACTTTACTCAAAGTAAGAAGGGGCCATTTTTTGCAAAAATGACCACTTTGGTCAATATTGCACAAATAAGCCACTTTAAGAGAGTTTGTCTTTCAAAAATTAAAAATGGGTCTTTTGTGTCAAAATCAGAGGTAATCCTAACCTTGTTTGCTCACAGGTGCAAAAATGAACACTGTCCAAACTCCACAACTGAACACTGTAGAAGGGGCTCCACTACAACTCCAGATGTGGTGGCATGATCTAGATAAAGAGGGAAAAGAATGGGTTCGCGAACAGTAGGGGTCTCTTGTTGATCTTATGGGGGTCAAGCCTAGAAACGACTTGATCCAAGCCTTGGTAACCTTTTGGGACCCAGTTCGTAATGTGTTCCGCTTCTCAGATTTTCAACTCACTCCGACCATAGAAGAGGTGGCCGGATATACGGGTTTTGGTCGGGACTTAAGGAATCAACAAATCACCTTTCCAAGACCTATCTCGGTGCGCCGGTTCTTCGAGGTCCTTCACGTTAGCCGGAAACTCAGAAAAGACTGAGTATTCAATGGGCGTTGTTCATTCTATTTCCTATATTCCATATACGGCTTCTCAGATGGATTTGAAATACATGAAAAGGGCTTGACCAACAAGAAGGATAAGGATACCTGGAGAATCCATCACTGGTTTGCCTTCATCGTAGCGTTTCTGGGTGTTATGGTCTTTCCTAATGCCGAAGGGACTATTGACGTCCGGGTGGCCAAAATCGCCCAGGTCTTGACTGAAAAGAAAGATCATACTCTGGTTCCACTCATATTGTCTGACATCTTCAGGGCTTTAACACAATGTAAGTCGGGAAAAACATTTTTTGAAGGTTGAAATATCATTCTCCAGATGTGGCTAATTGAACATCTTCGCCACCACCCACCACTCATGAGCTATGGTACTGATAATGATAAAGACAACTTCATCCAGGGCTATGAGGAAAGAGTAAAAGATCACCCTTGTCTAGAAGGAGTCGAGGCCTGGGTTGATCATCTAAGGTCTCTAAAAGCAAACAAAATAGAATGGACTTTGGGATGGCTCCCACTCAGAGAAGTCATACTTATGTCTGCTGCCAGGAATCATCTATTGTTGATGGGTCTCAAGAGTATCCAACCATATGCACCCCAACAGATTCTAAGACAATTATGTCGTTATCAAGTGATACCCGAAGAGGAGTATTTGAGCATCCAAGTCATCGAGCTACACCCCGAGGCCCCCTTTCCTGAGGCCTTAATTCAACAAAGTTGGAATGTGTGTCGATACTTGAAAAATGATACTCAAGTGCCCAATCTTGCTAGAGGGGAAGTGGATCCAAGATACGCAGCATGGTTTGAGAAAAGAAGTTGCATTTCTGAAGAACCGGAACCTGAACCAGAAAGGCCCTCTAAAAGGCCTCATGTGCAAGCTTTTGATGATAAAGTGCAAGAAAGACTAGCTTGGGGCGAAAAGGAAAGAGAATATCAAGACACCATCCATGCTTTGAAAGAGAAGTTAAGAAATATGGAGTTTGATAATCAGTTGCAGGCACATGTAGTCGAGGGTGAAAAATGACAAATGACCCGAGAGAATGAGGCGCTTCGTGCCCAAGTCCAGAGTCTGAAAATAGCCCTCGAGACGCCTGTAAGGAGTGAAAGAGATGAAAAGATCATTAACAATCTGAGGTTGAAAGTTCATGAATATACCTTCGATTTGAGAAAAGATGAAAAAGACTTGTTGGAGGCACAAAGGAAGTTAGCAGAAGGAACGGAAGAGCAGGCTCGTCAACTGAGGCAAAAATTATGGCAAAGAAATGGCCATCTTGATAGAAAAACTATTTTCCATGGGGAACGAAATGGTCCAACAGACCAAAGACTTCAGAGCAGAAAGAGAGCATTGTCATGCAGAGATTGGCCAGTTGAAGGGAACAGTGCGAAAATTGGAAAAGCAGAACAATGCAAGTGCCCAGGTATTAGAGGCCCGATCATATCAAGTAGGGCGCTTACTTCAGGAGAAGGGGATCATACAGAACAAAATTAAAGAAATCGCCGACTACGTGGCGCAAAAATTCCACGAGTGCGAGGGTATGACCACTTCCATGTTCTTTGCCACCATGATGACTTTCGTCCACCAAGTAATGGACAAATTGGATTGACTTCAAGGGGATATTGCACAGAGACCCGCCAATGCACCACAGGCCCCGAGAAGACAACCAAAGGCTCTCCTCTTTTATTGATGTTTAGTTTTTTGTGTCTGTACTTTTATAGCTTTCAAAAATGTTGAGTTGTTTTGTTTTATGTCTAAGGTCTGTACTTTTATTTCATGTTTATTAATGTTTCCAAAAATCACTTGTAATGAAAAGAACTATCTTTAATAGTGAAATGAAAATTTCCCTTTTTTTATTTATCTATTCCGTGAACTACGTAATGATCTGATTCATGCGGCGTCATGATACGTGGGAAATCCACATAGGATTCAATCATAGTCCTGAAAGAAAAGAAAAAATAAGAAAGAAAGAAAGAGAGAGAATATTAAAGCCGAGATGAAACACACAGCCGTTGCAAACATTTTAGAAAAATGATAACTGCTTAGGTGCATTGCATCCCAACGTGTGATTCCTATGTATTAATATCTCCCACTAACCAATTTGATGTCTACTCTTAAAAGGTTACTATTTCTAAGGTGGTTGGTTCGGTGGTATTCTGGCGACACATCCTTATTTCACTAGATCTAAAAGAAGTATCGCAATGACATCAGAAAGCCATTTGTCTATTGTCGACCCAGAGGATAGCCTCCCTTTGGTTGCCCCTCAAGTAGAATTGGAAATCGCCGAAGAAAACAGAAGACTAAGATGCCGCATGCTAGAAATGTGGGATGCTTGGTCCAACGGCAGGGAGCCACCTAACTCTATTCCTGATTTTCCTGAGTTGATCCCTAGAACCGGAGGAACTACTAGTGTGCCAATTTCAGTGCCAAACCCATTCGGGTTCCCAACCATGACATCAAATTACATCGGGATGCCTTCTGAGGTCCGCCCCAAGGCATCCTCTTCCAGACTGCCCTCTGTTGTATTTACTGCGCTGGCAACTACCGGTGAAGCACAACCAACACTGGCGCGACAAAGCTTTGAGCCAGCAAATTTTTCCTTTCCAAGCTCTTCAGTTCCAGCTGGATACTGCCCGGGTCACTCCAAATTCTTACCCGCAGTACCCACCATTTGAATCTCATGCGGAGCCAGAAAAGATCTTGAAAAATATTGAACGGGATGAGATAACACGAAAGTTGAAGAGCATCAAGCAAAGTTTGAAAAACATCCAGGGCCTAAGCGGCCAAAAGAGCGTGTCATACGCTGATTTATGCTTGTTTCCTCACGTGCATCTACCTGTGGGTTTCAAAACACCAAAGTTTGAGAAGTACGATGGGCATGGAGACCCGATCGCCCACTTAAAGAGATACTGTAACTAACTGAGAGGAGCAGGAGGAAAAGAAGAGCTACTGATGGCTTATTTTGGGGAAAGCCTTACGGGTATCGCCTCAGAGTGGTACATTGATCAGGATATCTCCCATTGGCATGTATGGGATGATTTGGCTCGAGATTTCATAAGGCAATTTCAGTACAATGTGATATAGCCCCAGATATAAATTCTCTGTCTAATCTCAAAAAGAAAGCTTCCGAGAGCTTTCGGGAGTATGCAATTAAATGGCGGGAACATGCATCCCCAGTAAAACCCCCCATGGAGGAAACTGAAATAATTAGTATCTTCTTACAGGCCCAAGAGGCCGATTATTTCCAGAACATGATGTCCGCCATGGGCAAGCCGTTTGCGGAGGCCATTAAAATTGGTGAGATGGTAGAAAATTGTTTGAAGACAGGCCGTATCTTAAGTTAGTCTGCTTTGAGAGCCAACTCCCAAGCCATTCAAAGCGGCTCGGGAGGCCTGGAAAACAGAAAAAAGAAAGAGGAGGGAGCCATGATGGCTTCAGGCCCTAGGAATTCTCGACGACCTCGAGAATATTCAGGCCCATTTCCCAGAGCTTCACAACACTATTATCCTCATCAGGAAGCATCTTATGCCATGTCTCCCCTCCCTTATGTAGTGATAAACTCTCAGCCTCAGCCCCAACCATAGCAATACAATCAAAACAGAACTCCACCTCCTAGAAATAACCATCCTCACCAAGCCCCGTATAATCCACGCCCTCCTCAGAACAACTATCCATACAATACCTACCCTCGTGAACCACCAAGGAGACTTACTTTCACTCCTATTGGTGAATCATACTCAAGCCTTTTTCCAAAGTTGGTTCAGGTGGGACTTCTGCAGCCCGTACCTCCAACTCGGCAAAATCCAGAATCGGCGTCATACAGACGAGGAACCAGTTGTGCCTATCACTCGGGAGCAGAGAGGCACGATACTGAAGACTGTTGGACTCTCAAGAGAGGAGTAGAAAATCTTATTGAACAAAAGAAAGTTGTGCTAAGGGATGAGGAGGTGCCCAATTTCACAAACAACCCATTGCCAGCCCAAAACAACAGTCCTGTCATTGGAATGATTTGTGAAGACAAAGAATTTGACCCGGCGCTGAAAGCCATCATTGCCATTATGGATACAGAAAAGAAAGCAAAAGCAGTGGCAAAATCGGGCAAGGAAAAAAAGAAAACAAATCCTCCCGGTCAGGATAAAGAAAAGGCCAAAGAAGAAAATACAAAGCCCCCGGGCCAGGATAAAGAAAAGTCCAAGTAAGAAAAGAAAGAGACGGCACCAGCTAAAGAAGTCGTCCTTTATGTCCCGAGAGCTCACCGAAACAGACAACTCGCTTTGAGCCCTCCCAGAAGATTAGAGCTAAAATCCAAGCCGCAAAGAGTGTATGTGCCGAAAGGGACATATGTTGTGAAAAGTCCGGCCATCCTGCCAAAGCTGAATGAACCTCTGATCATCAGCCGCCGGCCGCAAATCGCAATAAAAAATACAACAGTTGTCCCTTAGAATTACGATCAAACGCTGGTAACATATAAAGGAAAAGAGGTCAGAGGGGAAGTCAATGAAGAAAAACATACTGGGAAATATCACAACCTAGAGGAGTTGAACAAAGCTAAGCATAAACGTTTCCCTCTCAAAAAACCAATCACTGCTGAAGAAGCCGATGAGTTATTCAAGAAAATGAAAATGCCTGAATATGCTACAATTGAAGAACTCAGGAAAACCCCTGATCAGGTCTCGCTTTTGTCTCTGTTGACTGGCTCAAATGATCATAAACAAAACTTCTTCGGCATAGTGAACCCATCTCTCTGCCTACCTACAAAAACTTCTTAGGCATAGGTTTCCAGGCTACAGAAGCCGATATGAAATGGGCCAACACACGAAATAAAGATGGGTGGGACCTACCTCAGCCAGTCCCACCATCACTAAGTCCTTCATCAAACCACAGTACATTGAAGAAGAAGAAGAGGAGGCCTTTACGACCGAAGAAATTGAGGAAATTTTTGGGGCCATGAGACAAATGTTATATGAGATTCACGTGGTTTAGTCAGGAGAAGGCTCAAGCACCGCTGAGGTGCAATACATAGGGCCGAATGCCAAACTACAGAACTGGAAGGCTACTCCCTTCCCAATCAGACGGGAATCTTGGTAGTTCGTGTTTTGCTGTCCTTTCTGCACTTCGAGTTATTTAAGGGTGTAACTCGAGGGCTTTTAGCTTCATTGTCTTTAAATTCTGATGTAAAACCCCTGTTATCTTCAAATTCAAAGAAATGAAATCAAAATTTCATCGTCTACTTCTGATTTTGTTATTTTCTTATTTTCAGTCCTAATAATGCGGCTTAAATAACATGACATGCACGGACTTCATGCCCTGATCTTAACACGCTGTCTAATCTCGAAATAATGAATCAAGAACCAGAATATGATGAAGAAGAGGCTTTTAGGGAGATAAACAGAGAATTGGAACAATTTGAGAATAAGCCTAAGACAAACCTAAACAAAACTGAGCCAGTTAACTTGGGTAATCAAGAAGAGGTCCGAGAAACCATGATAAGCATTCACACGGATGAGAAAACTAAGGACGCATTGATTCAACTTCTGTTCGAATTCAAAGATGTGTTCGCTTGGTCCTATGATGATATGCACGGATTAAGTGTTGATTTAGTGGTACACAAGCTGCCAACTCATCCCGATTGCCCGCCCGTCCAGCAAAAGCAAAGAAAATTCAAAACAGATATCAGTGACAAAATTAAAGAAGAAGTCACTAAACATTTAAAAGTCGGTGTAATCCGAGTAGTGAGATACACCACATGGCTAGCCAACGTAGTCCTAGTACCAAAAAAGGACGGGAAACTTAGAGTAAGTGTTGATTACAGGGATTTGAACAAAGCAAGTCCCAAAGACAACTTCCCGCTACCAAACATCTATATCTTGGTCGACAATTGTGCCAAACAGGAGATACAGTCGTTTGTGGATTGTTATGCCGGGTATCATCAAGTCCTAATGGATGAGGAAGATGCAGAAAAGACAGTCGTCACTACACCATGGGGAACTTATTGTTACAGGGTCATGCCGTTCGGTTTGAAAAATGTCGGGGAAACCTTTATAAGAGCCATGACTGCCATTTTCCATGACATGATGCACCAAGAAATTGAGGTGTACGTTGATGATGTCATTATTAAATCCAGGACACAGGAAGGCCATGTTCAAGACTTGAGAAATTTTTTTGAGCGGCTACGCAAATACGACTTGAAATTGAATCCTGCTAAATGTACATTTGGTGTTCCTTCAGGGAAACTATTAGGGTTTATAGTCAGCCGTAGAGGCATTGAGTTAGATCTGACAAGGATAAAGTCCATCCGAGACCTGCCACCTCCAAAGACCAAGAAAGAGGTCATGAGTTTGTTAGGAAGGTTGAACTGCATCAGCCGGTTTATTGCGCAACTTACAACCACCTGTGAGCCGATATTGAAGCTTCTAAAGAAAGATGCGGCAATCAAATGGACAGATGAATGTCAGGAAGCCTTTGACAAAATCAAGGAGTATTTGTCAAAACCGCCAGTGCTGGTCCCACCTGAACTAGGAAGACCTTTGTTCCTGTACCTAACAGTCTTAGAAAATTCTTTTTGTTGTGTCCTCGGGCAACATGATGTTACCGGGAAGAAAGAGCAAGCCATCTATTATTTGAGCAAGAAATCCATTGGCTATGAAGCCAAATACACTCTGCTGGAGAGAACTTGTTGCGCCCTGACTTGGGTCGCTCAAAAGCTCAGACATTATTTGCTGGCTTATACCACATATCTTATAACCAGGTTGGATCGTCTAAAATACATATTCCAAAAGCCAATGCCCACAGGAAGGTTGGCAAAATGGCAAATCCTGCTCATGGAGTTCAACATTGTCTATGTCACCCGCACAACCATGAAAGCTCAAGCCTTAGCCGATCATTTTGCCGAGAACCCGGTTGACGATGAATACCAATCTTTAAGCACTTATTTCCCAGATGAGGAAGCCAATTCAGTCGAAGTAATATCAGAAGACACTAATACTTGGAAAATGTTCTTCGACGGAGCAGTCAATGCAAAAGGTGTTGGGATTGGGGCAATCTTGATTTCGCCCACGGGACAACACTATCCAGCCACGGCCCGCCTCCGGTTCTTCTGTACAAACAATACTGCCGAATATGAAGCTTGTATAATGGGCATGAACATGGCCATTGACATGGATGTAGAAATATTATTGACCGTGGGAAATTCTGATTTGATCATCAAGCAAGCTCAACGAGAATGGGAAACTCGATATGTTAAGCTCCTTCCATACAGGCAACATGTGGAAGATCTTAGCAAACAATTCAAATCCGTCGAGTTCATATATATTCCTCGATGCCACAACAAGTTAGGCGATGCATTGGCCACCCTAGCTGCAATGCTGCCATATCCGGGCAATGTTCACATTGACCCGTTGGAAATTCAAATCAAAGAAATACATGGTTATTGTAATACGGTCGAAATAGTGCCTGATGTCCAACCATGGTATCATGATATCAAAAGATTCTTGAAAACAAAAGAGTACCCGGAGCAGGCCAATGGGGATCAAAAGAGAACCATCAGGAGGCTCGCCAGCAGCTTCTTCTTAAGCGGAGAAGTATTGTACAAAAGGACTCCAGATATGAATTTGTTAAGGTGAGTGAATGCCAACGAAGCTGAAAAGATTATGAACGAAGTGCATTCAGGAGTATGCAATCCCTAAATGAACGGGTACGTCCTCACAAAAAAAATTCTGCGAGCAGGATATTACTGGATGACCATGAAAAAGGATTGTTTCAGTTTTGTCCGGAAATTCCATCAGTGTCAAATACATGGTGACCTAATTCATGCACCACCCTCGAAATTACATCCTATGTCAGCACCTTGGCCCTTCGTTGCTTGGGGAATGGATGTCATTGGGCCAATCGAGCCAAAAGATTCAAATTGACACAGATTTATTTTGGTTGCCATAGACTATTTCACAAAATGGGCCGAAGCAGTCACTTTCAAAGCCGTCACTAAGAAAGAAGTGGTGGACTTTGTGCATTCAAACATTATCTTCCGTTTTGGGATTCCAAAATCTATCATTACCGATAACGCTGCAAATCTGAACAGTCACTTGATGAGGGAGGTATGTGAACAGTTTCAGATCACACACCGTAATTCCGCCCCTTATCGTCCCAAAGCCAATGGTGCCGTTGAAGCAACCAATAAGAACATCAAGAAAATCCTCAGAAAAATGATCCAAAGTTCTAGACAATGGCACGGGAAATTGCCTTTTGCATTATTGGGATATCGCACGACCGTGCGCACTTCAGTTGGGGCTACGCCCTATCTATTGGTTTATGGTACCGAAGCCGTGATCCCTGCGAAAGTCAAAATTCCTTCCCTTTGGATCATCGTCGAAGCTGAAATTGAGGATGATGAATGGGTCAAAACCCGGTTGGAACAGTTAACTCTGATTGATGAGAAAAGAATGGCTGCAGTTTGCCACGGGCAGTTGTACCAACAACTAATGGCCCGTGCCTATAACAAGAAAGTGCGGCCCAGGAACTTCAAAGTGGGGAAACTCGTCCTGAGACGTATCCTCCCGCACCATGAAGAAGCGAATGGAAAATTCGCCCCGAATTGGAAAGCTCCTTACATCATAAGAAAATTGCTACCAAAAGGAGCATTGTACTTGGGGACATCGAAGGAAATGACCCTGAAACGGCTGTCAATACAGATGCAATCAAAAGGTATTATGTTTGACCTTTTCGTGATGATACTCATGGTCGAAATGACGAAGGCTTTCATTCACGCTACCCCAAACACTACCAGTTTTGTAAACCTTTTGAGCCGGTTACTCTTCCTTGATTACCCTCTTTGGAACTTGAAGTATTGACATTTAAAAAAAAAAAAAAAAAGAAGAAAAAGAAAAAATGATGATGAAAAAAGAAAAGAGAAATCAAAACAAAAATCAAAAACAAAACAAATGCTTCCATGAACTACGTCTGACTTGATTCCAAAACGATACGTAGGCAGCCTCTTCCTGGGGTTTAGTCACACAAAAATAAAAATCCCCATTCCCGCAAGAGTTTAAGTTGGGGCAAGTATTAAAATTCGGCAATGATTCGCCTGAAAAGTTCCAAAGATGTAATTCGATACAAATCCCTTTTACCCCAAATCATGTTCAAGTCCTTCCGATCGATTGGCGAAGAAAGGCCAGAATTGGAGGATACAGTTATTTGGATCTGATACAAGTAATGAGAGAAACTAAAATGAGAGAGTCTTATTGGTGAAAACCCACACGGGCACCATAAGGCAATGGTAGGAAAAGAAATTAAAATGAAAGAGTCTTATCGGTGAAAACCCACACGGGCACCATAAGACGACAAAGAGTAGAGAAACTAAAACTAAGAGAGTCTTGTTAGTGAAAACTTGCAAAGAGCACTACAGGGCGATGGCGACAAGAGAAATGGGAGAGGTTAGTCGGTGAAAACCCGAAAAGGGAACTACTAATTGAAATGAGGATGATTGGTCGCTCATATCGACATGGTCTGGGGAAAGGTTTCTCGACCTCAAGGTAAAAAGTCATGACGAATTTCTGAGAGTCAGATGGTTTATATAGATCAGGCATCCAGTCCAAGACGCATGTCATGTTCATTGAAGGTCGCGTACACTCTAGATAAGTCATTCTTCTCTTTTCCCCCCGAAAGGGATATTTCTTGTCAAAATTCATTGTCTCTGTTTCTTTGTTATTTTTCTTTCAATCCCTTTCAGATTGACTCTGTTTCTAAAGCAAGGCAAAGAAAGGATGGCAAAACATATTTACAGGGTCCTCGTTCGACACGGGCCAACATGAAAAGTGCACCGAGCTTCATCAGGGGCATCACGTCGATCCTGACTGACCGCAACGGCTGATGCTTTAAACACAAAACTCTTGAAAGGAGAAAACCAAACCAAAATGCCTATAAAGGCAATTGAAGTGAAAGGTTGAGTCCCACGTGGCTAACCCTCTCGGCAAAGTTTGAATAGCTGAAGTGCTCCAAATAATTTAAAGTAAAGATGGAGGAAAAATCAAAAATGAAAGGCCGATGAAGGCAAAGTAAAATTGGAAAAGGTTAAGTCCCACGCGACTAACCGTTGCAGCAGAATCTGAGGGGCCAAAACTTCCTCGATACTCTGGATATCCAAAAGTAAAAGCAAGTGAAAGGCCTACAAAGGAAAAATAAAGTCAAATGTTGGGTCCCACGTGACCGATCGCCTTGGTAAAATCTAGAAAGCCAGGGTCCCCGGGATTAGAGATGAAACCCAATCCCCAACAAGCAAGCAAGTGGTCGTGATCCTCGTCAAAAGAACTGAGATCAAGCTGTTGAAAATCAAGGCCGCAAAACCAACAACTGTTTCAAACTAACGAATTGTTCTTTGATTGAAGGAAACAGGAATAACCCAAAGCAACCTTGCAAATGCAAGTGTAACCAAAGAAAAGGCGCAAGAGCTAGGAGCAGCTTTGCAGCAACAACTCCAAAAGGGAAGGTTTATTCGAAATCCTTTCCCGCATTTACTCAAAATAAAATGAAAAGAAAAGAAAAGAAGAAAAACGATGTTGAAAAAATCTCAAACCTGAAGTGGTATAGGGTCTCCAATCCCTAGCTACACCATTTCCAACCTAGGATATCCTAGTCCTTAGTTGATTCCAACATAGGGTATACAATCCCTAGTTGATGATTTCTTTTCCAGCATAGGGTATACAACCCCTAGTTGATGATTTCTTTTCCAGCGTAAGGTATACAACCCCTAGCTGATGATTTCTTTTCCAACGTAGGGTAGACACTCTCTAGTTGATGCCGACATAGGGTATACAACCCCTAGCTGATGATTTCTTTTCCAACGTAGGGTATACACTCCCTAGTTGATGTCGACATAGGGTATACAAACCCTAGTTGATGACTTCTTTTCCAACATAGGGTATACAATCCCTAGTTGATGATTTCTTTTCCAGCATAGGGTATACAACCCCTAGCTGATGATTTCTTTTCCAACGTAGGGTATACACTCCCTAGTTGATGCCGGCATTGGGAATACAACCCCTAGTTGACGATTTCTTTTCCAACATAGGGTATAAAACCCCTAGTTGATGATTTCTTTTCCAACATAGGGTATACAACCCCTAGCTGATGATTTCTTTTCCAACGTAGGGTATACACTCCCTAGTTGATTCCGGCATTGGGCATACAACCCCTAGTTGACGATTTATTTTCCAACATAGGGTATACAACCCTAGTTGATTATTTATTTTCCAGCATAGGGTATACAACCCTTAACTGATGATTTCTTTTCCAACGTAGGGTATATACTCCCTAGTTTATGCCAACATAGGGTATACAACCCTTAGTTGATGACTTCTTTTTCGACATAGGGTATACAACCCCTAGTTGATGATTTCTTTTCCAACATAGTGTATACAACCCCTAGTTGATGATTTCTTTTCCAGCATAGGGTATACACCCCTAGCTGATGATTTCTTTTCCAACGTAGGGTATACACTCCCTAGTTGATGCCAACATAAGGTATACACTCCTTAGTTGATGATTTTTCCGACATAGGATATACAATCCCTGGTTTATTTTATTTTGTAACATAGGGTCTCCAACGCCTAATTGATCTTACTTTTAGACATAGGGTATCCAATCCCTAGTCTACAACAACTCCGGGTGCACTGTTCCCGTCTTTTCATCGCTTTCAATAATAAAGTAGTGTAGAATTCCTTACAATAACTCACAAAATTTTCCTAGAGAAAACTGGGGCAGAAAAGTTTGTTCGTTTGTTTTTTTATTCTTGTGCATATTTCATTTTTTAGGACATTGGAACTGAGATGACCAAAAGAAGGAGTTTCGATCCAGAATAATAAAAGCAAAAAGATAAAAGAGAAAAGAGAAGGTTGAATCCAAAGTACAGAAGCAGGGAAGACATGGACTGTTCAGGACGATATTGAAGTCATCCGTTCGGTACATCCTGCATTGATCCGAGGAACGATAAGCCGAAACCAGCACCTGCGGCTAACAAGCATCAAGATCCAGGTCAGAGTCAACACAAGATCAAGACTCAAGACCAAGTCTTAGATAGGACTCTTGTAACTAGCAGCTGATAGGTTTAGTTAGTCTTTCGTTTTGTTATTTTGGTGTAATTAGGAGGTCAGCAGCAGTAACAGCAACAACCGCATTGAAACCACAGTTACTCGGTAGTCCCAGCTACCAACACTTCCAGAACTACACTGACCTGATTCTTTTATAGCCAAGGATATGTGGGAAACCTTTGAAGCAGAGTTAAGTCAAACCTTTCAAAAGCGCTTCACAATGGAGTATATGAATGGGTAAAATCGTTCATGACTGCTCACTTTGTCTTTGCCCGAAAACTCTTCGTGTTTCCGCGCAAATAAGGGCAGCTGTGAGCACGTGATTTTTACCTACCATACAATCTTACAAAAACTCAATTAATTAATTGTTTTATGAATTTTCGTTGAATTTTAGTGCTATTGATGAATTTATTTTACATTAGGTAGCCATAACTCGTCCTTTAAATCTATAAATAATTTGAAATGGGATAATTAAGCACATAACTTTAGTTATTATTTAAATAAATATAATTGTTTGATATAAAGTAGGTTAAGGTTAATTTCTTGATTTAATTATTTCTTTTTAACAAAATTGTAAAACTTGTCCGTGAATTGATTAGGAGTACATTAAGTGATATGACTCTTAATTAATTATTACATTTAGTTTTAATTTTAGGATAATTTAACTAATTAAGGTGGTTTTTGATTAAAAATGAATTAAAATGGACCTGAGCTAGAATTGCCCAGACCCAATCTGCCTCACCAACGCCCAGCCCAATACCTTTACCCGGTCCAGACCCCCAGCCCCCAAAACGACCCCGTTTGGCTAGGCAACATAATCCCAGTCGTTGATCTTCCCAGATCCAACGGTTGGGAACTAAATAGCCATTAACTATATAACTGTTCCTAACCCACCCCCACCCCCAACCCATTTTTGCCTAAGTCTAACAAACCCCCTCCCCTCCGTCTCTATCCTCTCTCTCTCACCCCGCCGGCCTTCACCGTCTCCCACCATAGCTCCATCACTCCTCTGCCATACTCTGCCCGCTGGAAATCGCCTCCGGCGGCGGATCTCAACCAATCAACCCTAAATATCCACCAGCCAATCCTCTTCACCTCCTCAATCACCTCCTAGTGTTAGTTTCACCAAAAACCTGCCCAAATTTCTTCAATTTCAAATCTGAAAAACAGAAACCCTAGTTTCCACCTACTTGTCGATTTGAAAACCTCCAATAACTCTCACTTACATGGGTCAATAGCTCTTGTTAAGGGCTATTGATTCATGTGGGTTTGAGTTATTTTCAAACCCCGCCGAAATCCGGACAAGGTCCGGCGACTTCAAATTGTTTCGGCCAAATGACCCCACTGACTGGTACCCCTCTACCTTATCTCCTTTAATTATTTTATTCACCTAGTTTACTATTCAAATCCCTCCGTCCGTTACTGTTTCTTTATTTTTGGGATTAATTGTTTAAGGTTCGTAGCTTTGTTGTTTATTTCCCTCCTAAATGATGTTTTAAATTTCGTTACAAGTTGCTTGATTAACTGATTTGTTTTTTGGATTTTCAAATTTTTTTCTTCATTACTGTTTGCCTCCTAAAGCTGAATTATTAAGTGATATTATATGTTAATTAATGGATATCTATCATAGACGAGCATGATTGATTAGTTATCATTAGGTCAATGAATTCATGTGTTAATTACTGTTACTGTTGCTTCTTGTAAAAAATATGATGGCCATTATGTGATTTACTCATGTTTTTTTTAAGGATAATTAGTCCTTGACTTTGTTGCATAAGTTTTAATTATTAGTCAGAACTAGATACTAATTCTCAGGTTAACTTAGCTATAGTTTAATCCTAGACCCTTAGGTTAAAACAAATTTATTAATCTGTCACATAAGTCCATCAATTAATAACCACACTCAACTCGAGGTTTATCTGATTTAAGTGATAACCTTGACTTTGTATAGTTAGGCCAGTACCTTAGAGTAGATAACTAATTCCTAATTTAAGACAACTAATTAGGTCAAATTATTAAACTAATTCCTTCAATTAACCTAACCTAAATCTAAAAGTGATTCACTTAAGATCAAAATAGGTTTAAAAATCAGCTTTACTAAGGTTAATTATTAAGTTAACCACTCAATTAGGGTGAACTAGCTAAGGTTGATAAGATAAGCTAATAATCTGATCCTTAATTACTAAAAGAGTAATTCTAAGGACATCAAGGGGTATTATAGGACTTTCAATTGAAAATATATTGGGTGTAACAACCCAAGAAACTTCTAGAATTAGGAAGAATCAGAAAATCAGATATTTTAGGGGGTAAAACAGCAACTCTAAAAAAGGGATAAGGGCTAAAATTAATAGAATGTTCTAGAAGGAGGTACAGTTGTCCAATAGAATAAGGTTTGACAGCTGCACCTGTACTATTTAAGCCTAAATAGGATCGGGAATATGCTAAAAAGATGTTGCCCTAAATCCCATTATAAATAAGCTGTGATATTCAACAGCTTCAGAGGTTTTTGGACGGGGATACAATTTTTCACCTCTGAAAAACAAGAATTCTAAACAGATTTTAGAGACCTTTTACACACTTTTTGATATCTGAAAATTCAGAAATTTCACACACACACACACGAAAAATACCTTCCTTTAGACTGAAATACTCTCTTTTAACACTGAAGTATCCTCTTATAACAAAAGTCTGATTTCTTTTCAAAAGTTGATCAAGAATGTGTTTGGGATTTCAGCCTTGGTTCTCTTTCAGTTTTTGATTTTAAGACTTATCTGGGTTAATTCTTTGAGAGCTGTATTTGGTTTGAGTTTGCTGCTTGTTGTTGTTGGTGTATCCCTTCTTCTAGCGTAGCTTTTCTCTTGGCCTGACCTTTATTTGGTCAGGATTTCTTTGTATTCTCACTCTCAAAAGGTATGTAATACTGAACATTCCATGAAATCTTAAAATCTGAAGCATGTTGTCCTTTTGTGAATCTGTTGTTATTCATTTAAGTCTGGTTGTTCATGTGAAATTGTAATTGTCGACTATCTTTTAAGTGCTTCTGTGATTGAATATATGTCCATATAAATGAAGTCGAAGTAGAGCCATTAAAAATAACACTAAAGGGTAGTGAATCCGACCCCTTAATGGTCAAATTCACCCCACAAGGTGCTTAAATATTGGTTTGTATGACTCAGACCCTATATAATTGGATGTCACTGTGGGGACAAAACTAAAAGGGTCGAATCTGATCTTTATAATGATCATATTCAATCCTTTGAAGTGCACATGGAGTTCGTGTGGTTTAGTTTGGAACTAATGATGGAAAAATGCAGGTTTTAAGGCATGAATGTTGGTGGCTCGCACAGGAGCATCAGCTAGTTTTGCCTCCTTCTTTATTTTATTTTTCTTAGTAAAATCTGTATTTTTTATAGTTTAAGAGCAATGTAATAGCATATTTATAGACTTTATACATTTTCTTTTCTTCAGTTGTAAATATGGACTGGACTATATTAAGTTTATATTCAGTTGCATTTCCTTAAATCTGGAATGGTTTTCTTAAATTATTATAGAATAACTTACGTTAATTTAGGCAAAACCTAGGTCACTTGAAATGGGCCAGACTCGTGAACACGGCCCAATCAGGCCCAATAGGGTCTAGCTTTCAGGTTATGGGGTCTGGAGTTTTAGACCCAGTAATTATACTAAGTACCTCATGATCAATCCATTTATATCATTATAATGAGTATTTCAAACTTACTAAAATTTCGCATCAATGAAACAAGTTTCAAATCGAACAATCAAGGATAGAGTCTAAGTTTGGAATTTTCTAGGATTAGAATAGCATAGGGTCAGTTTTACATATCCGAATATTTTATGATTTAAAGCTTTCAAAAAAAAAAGGATCGAATGACTCTAACCCAAAATATTGTTATGTTGAAACAATTGCTTGCAGCAAAGCTTAAAGAAAGCTTTTCTTTGTTTTGAATTTTAGAGCCGTGTACAAATACCTTAATTATTAAATGGGTTAAATAGTAATAGAACTACACTTCCCTTTACGTGACATTATATCCGTAATTCAAGTTTTGCCTTATTTATTGCCATATAATTCGAAATGTGTTATCTGCTTTATTTAGTTCAAATCATGTATCTCCTTTTCGCAAATTGCCAAATTAGGGAGGCCTAAAGTGATCAAAATCTGACTAGACTAGGCCATAGCCCAATCTCAATTCCCGGAACACCGTAAAAATCCGGGTGGCGACTCTGAATAAAATCAAATAAATCCCAAAAATCGAATAAGGTCACTCAAAGTGGAAAAAATCCCTTATTACTCTTACCGGGTGAAAAAGGAGGTGTGACAGCAGCACCTGCGGAAGGGAAGCCGCATGTGTGATGGCCGTAGGCGCGGATAAGGGGCGCAAGTGCAGAAATGGCCAGGTTGAGGAAAGTTCGCAGGTGCGACATTTGGACCGCACATGCGAAGCCGCAGGTGCGGTGAATGAGCTGTAGGTGCGAGAATTGGATTTAAGTTGGTTTCCGCAGGTGCGCACCTGGGACTGCAGGTGCGGGTTCGCAGGTGCGAAGAAATGACCGCAGGTGTAGTTTCACTGGGCACGAAGTATAAATACCCAGCCTTCGCGAATTTGAGTTATTTCACCAATATTTTCATCCGAAATTGAGCTTTGAGAGAGGGTTTTGAAGGAGGAAATCAAAAGAACTTCGTGGAGATAATATTTGAGAACCTAAAACTCGTTTCTATGTGATTTTTGGGCTGATTAAGGGTGAAATTCATGGAAATTAGTGCCTAAATTGGGGGTTTAGGGCTTGGGAATTTATAGACATTAATTGAGGAATTGAAGGGCCAATTGTGTCTGGAGTTTTATGTATTTTATGTGGGTAGACTCGTGGAAGAATAAAGATTCTAGTTTTGTAATTTTTATCGAATTCCGAGATGTGGGCCTGGGGTCGGTTTTGGCCATTTCGGGATTTTTGCTTAATTTTGATAACTTTTGAATGTGTTTCGTCTTCCTAGCATATATTGATGATAATGATCTGGTTTTGGTTAGATTTGGAGCGATCGGAGACCGATTCGAGGGGCAAGAGCATCACGGAGTAGCTTTCGGGCCGGTTTGAGGTAAGTAATGACTCTAAATCTTGTCCTGAGGGTATGAAACCCCAGACTTAGTATTTTCTCACTATTTTGGAGTGACGCACATGTTGGGTGACGAGTGTGTGGCGTGCACTGATAGGGGATTGGGACTTGGTCCCTCCCGTGGCAACTATTGAGTTGCGTAATTACTTCTAATTCATATGATAGATTGTGTTTTAAGGCTATCACTGTATTTTGGGTTGTACGCCATGTTTGGGGACTTGTGCTGACCTGTTTAGACCCCTTAGGGGTTGTTTTCTGCTATTCCTCACTGTATTGACTTTTGATTTACACCCAGTCGTATCCTGTTTAACTGATTTCGAAACTTAGTCATACTTATACTATTTTGTGATGTAAAAATGATATTTTGGGTCGAGTACCCCGTTTACTAATAGCCCGAGTGGATTTTTGAGATATTTCTGACTGAGTGTGGCCGAGGGCCTATGTTGTGAGGATATTATTAGATGGGCTGCACGCCGCAATATGCTACGATGTTATGTTATGTGTGAGGCCAAGAGCCTGAGTGATTATGCCATGAGATGGCTTGATATTAGCGCTTGGGTTGTAGGAGCCCCTCTGGAGTATGTACACCTCCAGTGAGCGCAAGTACCTACTGAGTGTGAGTGCCAAGTGATGAGAGATTTTGGAGGCATGAGTGACTGTGAGGTAGCCCGAGGGGCTGATACTGAGTGATTGTGAGACATGCTGAGTGATTGATGTTGAGTGATGATATGTCCGAGGGGCAGTTTATGACACCTATTTTCATCTGTAAGACTGTTTATGAACTCTATCTTCCTTTTTACTCATGCTAAACTATTTTGACTTCTATGGGAACTGTGAAAAAGGTATATTTTACCAAAAGTAAATTGTAAATGCTACAAAATACTTTATCTGTGTTTTCTGGAAGTAAGGCTTCAGTTACTGTGCATTTATGACTGCTTTCAGTTATTTCATAGCCTAAGACATTATTTACTTCCATTACTACTGAGTTGGCGTACTCACATTACTTCATGCGCCCCTGTGTGCAGATACAGGTGTCGGTTCTGAGCGCTAGCTTCCTTCTTTTCTCTTGGAGCCGGAGTTGGGATTCTAAGGTTGTTGTTCGGCATCCACAGCTTACTCTTTTCCCCTTTCTTATTATATCATTTGCTTCTTGTCCTAGATTGGATGTAGTACGAAAGTAGAGTTTATCTTGTATTAATCCTAGATGTTCATGACGCGTTGACTCTAGGTTTTTGGGCAGTGTTTAAACTATTTTATTCATTTTGTTGCTTAAATTGTGAAATATAAAGAATTTTATGAAATATTGGAACGATTTTGAAATTTATGAAAAGTCTTAGGTTAATACGCGATTTCTTGGCTAGCCTAGTACCATGATAGGCGCCATCACGGCCGACTTAGGATTTGGGGTCGTGACACAAATGCTTCTTTGATAGCACAAACATGTCGAGTGGCTGCAGAGTTAATCCACCACTCCTTCGGATTTCCAACTAAGTTGCATTCCGAAAGCATTGCACAAAGATCATCAATTTCATCATTATTTTACACTATGTTGGCATGACCCTTCTTCTTATCCTTTTTCGGGAGACGACAATCAGGGGCTTTCTGACCAACTCTTCCACAATTGTGGCAATTGCCATCGAATTTCTTTTTGTTCTTCTCCTTAGTCTTTCCACAAGATCTCTTCCTCTTCTTAGTTTTTGGAGCAGTCTCCTCAACGATATTAGCTCCCATGATCGTTGAATTTCCACGAGACTTCTTCTCGGCTGTTTTGTTATCTTCCTCAATCTTAAGACGAATCACAAGATCTTCCAACTTCATTTCTTTGCGCTTGTTCTTAAGATTGCAGCCACTTGAAATGTTTCATTCACGACCATACCTTCAGCAATAAGGTCGTGAAAAATAAGTTGAAGCTCCTGAACTTGGGTTCTCACAGTTTTGTTGTCTATCATTTTATAGTCTAGAAACATGGCAACCACGAACTTCTTCAAGCATGCATCTTCTATCTTGTACTTCTTCTCAAGTGCGTCCCATAATTCTTTCGAAGTATTCATCGCACTGTACACATTGTACAAGTCATCTTCTAAAGCGCTTAAGATATAGCCTCTACAAAGAAAATCTGCCTGCTTCCATGCCTCAACAATCATGAATGTTTCACTGTCCGGCATGTCCGCAGCAAGCACTGGAGGTTCATTACTAGTGAATTTCTGCATACCAAGTGTGGTAAGCCAGAAAAACACCCTTTGCTGCCATCCTTTGAAGTTGGCTCCATAACATTTCCCCGATTTTTCTGCCGGTGGAACAGCAGTCCGTCTTGATGAGGCTATCGTCGTTGCCGCAACAGTCGCAGAAGAATTTCCATTATCGATTTCCATTTCTCACTATCAACAACAGAAGAGTTAAATCAATGGCAAAACTACAACAGTAAACAATATTGTAATTAATAATAAACAGTATGTATAATAAATAAAAACCGAAGTTTTTATATATTGTTTCACAAAATACAATGAAGTTCTAGCTCTCATATGGAGACATGTACTGTTAGTCAATTTGTATTGCTGTAAAATAAATAAAACAATAAACTTTCTGGAAAAAAATAGAACCAGAAAGTTAGTAGAACTAGAATGTCAAAATAAATTGTGAAAACAATATAGGAATAAACCGAGCCTATTGAATACAAAGTGTGTCTTAAGGAAATTATTCCCCTCAAGTACTCGAGGTTTTGGAATATATCCTCCCGCCATTTAACTCACCGGAGTGTTGGTACCAAAAACGTCAATGAACAATGAACCACTCGAAGGCTATAAAACACATTGGAATTTTTATGTGCAGAATAAGAAGAAGAAGATCAAAAAATTTCTTAAGTAAATATTCTGGGATTTGAAGGAATATTTATAGCCAATTTGGCACTGTTTCTGAAAAGGTTTGCAACCTTCAGAATTGAAACAAGTATGGAAATATTGCGGGAAAAACAAAACGGATTTGAAATAATCTGGGAAAGAAAATGGAAATTAATTAAATATTTGAAAAGAAGTTTTCCCAAAAATCCGAAGTTGAAGCCGAAGCCGAGCGAGCGAGCGACGACGACGAAAACGGCGTGAGGCTTGCCTTCTTCTTAACTCTTTAAGATCTAAAAGATGAGCTTCTCTATATATACACATAAATTTTCTTTCTTTCTGCCAATGAGGGACAAATTGCATTAGTAAAGTGAACTAATTCAAAATTTCACTTCCCTCCATTTCTTTTCCCACCATTTTCCATTCACTCCTCTTTTTTATTAATAACAAAAACCCAACATGTACTTGCCATATATAGATCAAAGCCAAAAGCAGTTAAAATTTGTGTAGCAGTTCATGCAGTAAACTTAAGGCAAAGGATGCAACCATCAGTTCCAAATCTCTCTTTTGGAAATTATTGGACAGGTGCTATAGCCCCTGCAGTGGTACAAAATGAATGGGACGGTGCCATAAAATGTTTTTCCAAAAACCTGCAATGCAATAAGGAATATTAATGCAGATTACGTGGAGAATGTTATCAAGGGAGGAAATTATAATATGAATAAATCAATTAAGAGGGATGATAATTCAGTGGAAAAAACAGTGAGAAATTTTTCAAATGGAGATTTAGAAGTATGCAATTTTACAAGTTGGTGCAAATGTCCAGTGTATGAAAGCGGAGTTTTGATGGGAGAAGCCTGAATGGGTTTGCAGTCCAATTAGGTCTTTCAAGAATTTGGTGATATTGATGGGAACTAAGGATGGAGATGGAATAGAGGCATCTGTTAACTTGTAGGAAGAGGACATGTCCCTGTTTGAAAATGATCCTGAGATTCTTTCCTTTGCTTATTGCCCGTGATTCAACAATTAAGTTGAAAAATGAATGTGTATATGGCCAAAATCAGGGAAGTCCGATTTTAAGGCCTCTATGGCATTCCAAGCCCGGTCTCGAGAAGCTCAAAGCAGTATCTGAAGTTCGATCTCGAGATGCACCCCTCGAGAGAGTATATCAAAGGCTCATTAGAGCACACCTCGAGGTAGTATAAAAATCGATGACCGTCATGGAATGGCGGGAAACTCCCAAGGACACGTGGTTTTGAACTGATAAGATCTGTGAGAGATAGTACAAGTCTGTATTAAGTCGTTATACAGCTGTACCAATAGTATTTCTTTGTCATAATTAGGCATGTAATATGTTGGGACTTTCCCCTCCTATATAAAGAGAATCCCTATCATTTTGTAAAACCCATGAATATTCATTGCAATAGAACATTCTCTGCTTTTCTCGCTTAACGTTCCCAACACTGTCTCTTAGCTTTATTATTGCTCTACATTTATTACCATTGTTCTTCATTTATTGCCATAATCCGACCTCGAGGCCCCAGTCTAGTGACAACTTGGTTTGCATATCTTACTTGCCTTACTTACGTTTACCACATCTTGATTATTAACTAGTATTAAAATAAATCACGTATTTTTAGAACCACAAATCAAACATAATTGTTAATACCATTTTTTTAAGGTAAACAGTTTGGCGCTCATTGTGGGGCTAAAAATAATAGTGATTGTTTTTGTGCTAGTTTTTTGAAAACACAAGTTATTTTTCACACTTTTTCTTGTCCAAGAATCTTTGATTTCAGGTCAAAAAATGCTTACTCAACAAATGCACATGGAAACATTGGTCTGGAGCTCCATGGAGAAAATAATGCATCATCCTCAGTAGCCGATGTGCCACCGCCAAATCCTAGGGTAGCGCCATCACCAGTCCTCGTCGATGTAGGCTCATGCAATGCTTTGCACATCGGCGTAGACACTGATACTGACGAAAGCGTGCGTGGAGGTGACAACATGACACGCAAAGAACACAAGATCGGGAGGAAAGAGAAGTTAGCTTGCAAGTAATTTTTGACATGTTACAAGAACAGCAAATGGCTATTGCTCAGCTACAAAGTCAACAAAATACCCTGAGCACAGCATGACCGAAAACAGCTCCTCGAGTCGAACAAACACCAAAAAGATCGAGCAATAACTGGTCAGGAACAGACCCCGCTATTATGAGAATGCTCAATAACCTTACCAAAAGGATTGAGTCAGGAGAAAAGAAGATAGAGGCCAGCGACAAAAAAGTGGAAACCTATAACTCGAGGGTCGATCCGATCCCGGGCGCACCTCCGATTTTGAAGGGGGTAGATTCGAAGAAGTTCGTGCAGAAACCATTTCCAATGAGTGCGGATCCAAAGCCCATTCCAAAGTACAATGGGACCACATATCCCAACGAGCATATTACCACTTATACTTGTGGTATAAAAGGGAATGACTTAAAAGACGACAAAATTGAGTTCGTCTTGTTGAAGAAGTTTGGGGAAACACTGTCCAAGGGGGCCATGATGTGGTATCACAACCTCTCCCCGAACTCAATAGATTCGTTTTCCATGCTGGCAGACTCTCTTGTGAAGGCACATGATGGTGCCATTAAGGTCGCTACAAGATCCGACGTCTTCAAAATTAAACAAAGAGAGAACGAGATGCTAAGGGATTTTCTAGCCCGCTTTCAAATGGAGCGAATGGAATTACCACCAGTCTACGACTACTGGGAAGTGCAGGCCTTCACTAAGGGCTTGAACGAACGAAGCTCGATAGCTTCGGAGCAGCTGAACCAGAATTTGATTGAGTATCCCGCCAAAACTTGGGCACATGTGCACAACACATATCAATCGAAGATCAGGGTCGAGGATGACCAATATGGAGCCCCTTCGGGATCAAAATGTTAGAGCAGGCTCTTAGCAAAGAAATCAAGGAATGCAGAAAGGGAGTCGACGCCAAACAAGGAAAGATACCAACCATATGTCGAAGATCGAAGAAATACCTCGAGGCGTAATATACAACGAAGCGATCAAAGGATAGATCAAGGTCAAGGTTCCTGAGGACTCATGAGCAAAGTCTTTTTCAATAGACATGCGGGGCCCGTGGAGGCACCCTGACTGTCTGAATACAACTTCAACATCGATGCCTTAGACATCGTATCGGCCATAGGTAAAATAGAGATATCAGGTGGCCAAAACCCATGCAGTCAGATCCTTCCCAAAGGATCCTAAACTTAATTTACAAATACCATGGCACTCACGGTCATAGAACCGAGGACTGTAGAAAGCTTCAAGAGGAGATGTCCTGGCTGATCAACGAAGGGCATCTTTGAAAATTCCTCAGCGATCGAGCAAAGAATCACTTTCGAGAAAGAGAGGCGAATAGGAAGAATGAACCAGAAGAACCCCAGCACATCATTCACAGATCATTGGGGGAGTCGACGTCCCACAGGGACCTATGTTTAAACGGACAAAAGTATCCATCACAAGGGAAAAGCGAACTCGGAACTACATACTCTAGGATGCTCTTACGTTGAGTTAAGAAGACGTCGAGGCCTTGTCTCAGCCTCATAATGATGCACTGATAATATCTTTTCTTTTGAATAAAGTTCAAATTAAACGTGTGCTCGTAGATCCAGGTAGCTCGGCCACCATAATCAGGTCGAGGGTGGTGGAGCAGCTCGCACTGCTCGATCAAATCATACCCGTCTCTCGAGTCCTCAAGGGATTCAACATGGTGAGTGAGACAACAAAGGGGGAAATCGTCCTCCCAGTCAATGTGGCTGGTACAATTCAAGAGACCAAGTTTTATGTCATCGAAGGTGACATGAGGTACAATGCCTTACTCGGAAGGCCGTGGATACATAGCATGAGGGCAGTGCCATCAACTCTTCATCAAATGATGAAGTTCCTAACAAAGGACGATGTGAAAACGGTGTATGGAGAGCAGCATACAACAAAGGAGATGTTCGCGGTGCACGACATGGCACTAACACCTTCCACCTCGGAGAAATCCAAAGACAAAAAGGTAGCCAAATAACAACCACAGTCTACACCCTCGGTTGAACCCGAGGGACAAGTGATCGATGAGCAGTTGATCGAGGATGACGAAGTCAACAGTCGAAGAGCTTGAACAGGCCTCAGTCCGAGGTAAAGCATGCATTCTTCAAAGACAAGGTAACAAAATTTCTCAAAACTCATTCCCATTGCCCAATATCAATCGCTTGATCGATGTCATGGCCAACCATCGAGATCTTTAATTTTCTCGATGCTTACTCCGGGTACAATCAAATTCAAATGAACCCGGAGTACCAGGAAAAGACTTCGTCCGTCACGAAGTATGGTACATATTGTTGTAAATTCCCTTTGGGATAAAAAATGCGGGAGCCATATATCAACGCCTAGTTAATAAGATGTTCGAACATCAAATAGGAAAGTCTATGGAAGTTTATATTAATGACATATTGGTTATGTCCCTGCGCGTAGAGGACCATTTTACTCATTTTCAAGTTCAGAGGGTATAACATGAGGCTCAATCCCAAGAAATGTGCCTTCGAAGTCGGTTCAGGCAAATTTTTTAGCCTTATGGTGTCGAACAGGGGAATCAACACCAACCCCAGCAAAATCAATGCCACCGAGGACTAAAACAAGGAGGCCATGAACACCACCACACTAGTTCGAATAGCCGCTCAAAGGCAACATATCGAAAGATACTATAACAGGAGAACAAACCTCCGATACTTCGGATTCGGGGACTTAGTCCTAAAGAAAGTCACTCTCGACACTCGAAACCCAAATGAAAAGAAGCTAGGAACTAGATGGGAAGGACCGTACCACGTCCTCGGAGTAGTAGGCAGAGGGTCCTACAAACTTGGCACCATGGAAGGCGAACAACTACCAAGCAATTGGAACATATCGATGCTCAAACGCTATTATTGCTAAGGTATAACCTTATCCCTTTTCAATTATGTTTCATACTAACTTATTGCAAGTGTTCGATTGAGAAGAGTCGAAGCACCGTTCAGCTCGAAGACCTTGGGTTTTAAAGCATGAGTTGCACTCTTTTTCCCTTAGGTCGGGTTTTATCCAAAATGGGTTTTACCAGCGAGGTTTTTAACGAGGCGACATCTATATGCTACCTGAGGAAAACTCAACAAGTATTCAAGGCTTCTTTTCAATTAACCTCGAATATTGGAGGGCATCACCCTAGGAGGTTACTTTTTCAAAGAAATAAATTTATGCCAAAGAGGGCCTCGACAGGAGAATGTTGTATCGGGCCAAACGGTCAAATGAACCGTGTCCGCGTAAAATAGTCGAGCCCCCGATGGAAAAAACATGTACGCTTGAATCAAGTAATCGAAGAAGCATCTTTACTTATCCAAATGCTTCGTGCCTCGAAGAAGTTTACTATTTTCACATGAAACGGCTCAAGGGACAAAAACTCTCGAACACTCAGGGACTGTCATTAACAGTCACCTTATCGAGTCATCAGAACTCGAACTCGTAAGACCTCAATGAGGTAACATCGAATATATAAGACCTCAACAAGTCATACTCAAACTTGTAAGACCCCTAAAAGGACATACCCTCGATATTAAGGCCGAGGTCATCTCACCCGGGGACTAAAGGCTATGGCCGAACATAAAGAGTACGGTCATATTAAAAGGCTACAGACGAAATAACGCGGCTCGGAGAAGTCTGACTTCCCCCATAAAACCTAAAGTCCTTCAAAAACTTCAAAAAAATCAATTAATCAGGATACCCTCGGCAGAAGCAAAGGAGCTTCGATAATATCAGCTCCGAACAATGAAAAGGCTACGAAAAAATCTGCCTTCATTGAAAAGGCTTCAAAAACTCAGCCTTCGAGAGAACCTCACGAGGTACTCAATTATCGTCACATGTCAACTTATAATCGAGGTTCTTATTTGAGTTGGCGAAGAGTCGGACAAACACAAAACATGACAAGGCATAACCAAAACTTTAAAAGTCTTTAGCCAGAACGGGGGAAAATTATTGCCATGTTAGAGGTCAAATCGACCCAATCTAAAAAGATCCTAAGGGCCGATATGTAAGAGCCTAAGGGTCAACCAAAAGAACCTAAGTGCCAATCTAAAGGGCCTAAGGGCCGATCTAAAGAGCCTAAGGGCCAATGTCTTAAAACCTAAGGGTCGATAGTCCCGAGTCAAAACTTAACTCGAGGATCATACCCTAAACGGTCAACTATTATTGATTGTTCATCAAGCACAAAAACCTAGGGATTTTCATTTTAGGTCCAACATATCGGGCTGATTATTGACAAGCATCAAAATTCAAGACAAAAACAAAGACACAAGCAAGATGGAAATTTACACAAAGATAAAACCAAAGGGCTTTTTATATGATGGTGGCACAAAGATACATTTACAACACCCCCACAGGGAGTCCTTTACAAAAATCAAGAAAAAAAGACCTAGTCTATATTCGGGGACTTAGTATTTTTCCCCTCGGGGACTATGTATTCATCAAATCCCTCAGGATCAGCTCCCTCACCGGCCTCTTCCTCATTCTCTTCAGTATCGGCTTCATCATCGGAAGAAATGAGGAACTTGGCGTCAATCTCATCCGCCTTAGCCTGCTCTATCTCCTTTGAGAGATCGATTCCCTTAGCATGAATCTCCTCGAGGGTTTCCCTCCAGGATTTTAATCAAGCATAGTCGTTACTCATTCCCTCTCGATCAGATTCTTCCCCTTAACTCCATTTGAGCATCAGCAACATCTTTCAAATGGATGGCCACTTTCTTATCGGCATGTATTTGAATCTTTATGGCCTTCGCCCAGGCCTCCTCGATTTCGGCCTTTGCCTTTGTAAGATCAACCTCGAGCTCAGCTATCTGCCCGCTTGAACTGAATTGCTATCTCGAGCATTGCAGAGTTAAATCTCGAAGGCGGACACTTTGGCCAATGCTTCTTACTTGGCCGCATGAAGGACATCCATCTTTGCCTTCCACTCGTTGCATTCAGAGTTGACTTGGGAAACCTCGCCCCGAAGGCACTCTAGCATCTCCACCTTCAGCTGCAGCTGAGTCACTGGAGTGTTAGCCTCCGAAGATGGGAGAGGAAGCCCATATTCTTTCAAAATAGAGGTTACATGTTTCTCAAGCTTATCCTCGTAATCATGACATCGGTTCAACTCTGACCGAAGGTGTATCAGTTCTATTTCCTTCTTACTACAAAGAAGTCTGAGGGAATTCTCCTCGTTCGAGGACCTACGCAACTTGGCCTCACAGCAATGCAGCTCAGTCTTAAGTTTGTCAAAGACCTACGAAAAAGAAGGGCCAGTTAGAAAAAAGAATAAAGTATAAAGTTAGAAAGGTTATAATGCCATCAAAAAACTCACCACGGAGCAGAGCTGCTGAGCCTCCTTAAAAGTCGAGTTTGCATCTACTAGTTCGGTCCCATCGACCCTGGCAAAGCAACCCTGGAAGCGGTCATTTTCATTCGGGACTCCGACTAATTTGGGAGACCTCTGGCTCCACGCGTCCCTCATGGTATCCTCGGAGGAAGATGAGAATAATGGTGAAGGACCTGCTGTCTTGGCCTTGAGAAAACCACTCGAGGCGCTCTGATTGGGCAGAGGTGCGTCGGAGCCCATTCCCTTTAGAGTATTTTCCTACATCTGAGATCCAACTGCCAAATCAGGTAACGAAGGACCTTCGCCTCTCCTCTCTTATGGAACCTCTCCTTCGAGAATAGGGGCCTCGAGTCCAGCGGGCTTAACAACCTCGGGAGGCCTCTTGGATCGATCCATCAACGTCGAACCATCCTCTTTGACAACATTACCATCCACTGATCGACCAACGAATATAAGATCTTCGTCGATGGCTGCACCCTTCTTGTGCCTCAAGGCGGGTCCTGCTTTGCTGGGAATATCCTCGCTCCTCGAGGGCCCTTTCCTTTTATTATCCTTCTCTGACTTTGAAGCCGAAGGTTCTTCTTCTTCCCTGAGAGGAGACGGTCTCATCTCAGAGAACTCACTGATGCCTGCAGCAGAGAAATTAATGTACATAAAGAAAAGTATTCCTTAAGAGGGGAACTACATAGCACATATCGTGGTGTTTTACCTCCCATTTACCCTTCGACAAATCTCTCCACTTGCATTTGTTGTAGGTCGAAGAAGCTTCCAGTTTTCAAACCCAATCTGCGAGATCGAGGACAGCATCTGGCATCCACGGGACCGATGTGGGAAAGGAAAAGAAGCGTTCGTATGTAGTTTGGAAAAATTGAGAACAAAAGTAATAAAGTACAACATATTACTTATGTTTGAAATTCCATTCCTGCGGGAATGACAGGAACTCCGCAGGAATGATGTCGACGGTCCTCACGCGAATAAACTGACTCATCAGTACTTGATCTTTATCCTCTTCATCGCTGGCAAAAAGAGGCTTGGTGGATCGGCGTCGTAGTTTGATTAGACCTCAGAAATGCAGAGGCCGATACAACCTAATAAGGTGACTAAGAGTGAACTCAAGCTCGGCCTTTTCATCAAAACATCTCATCATCAGCACGATCCACCAGAATGACGGATGGATCTGAGCCAAAGTAACTCGATACTTTTGGTAGAACTAGAGCACGAGTTGGTCAAGGGGACCCAACGTAAAGGGGTACGTATACACGTTCATAAACCCCTCTACATGGGCTGTAATATTCTCTTCCCGGGAGGGTATCAGCAGTACTACTTTTTCTCCCCATCCAAAGTCTCTCCTCACAGCTTCGAGGTGTCTCTCCTCGATGGACCGAATGTATCTCTATGCATGTTCTCGACAGCCAGGGACACTGGGGGTCTCTCTAGCGTGAAATATTTCTTCAAAGTGAAGCAGTTCGGGATTAGTTCGCTAAGCGCTGGCGGTGTACCACCGGTCGGGCAGGAAGCAGAGGTGGAGCTTCCCTCTTTTTGATGAAGGGATTTGGATATGGTAGCCATGATTTCTTTAAAACAAGAAAGGGGAGATGAAAACTCTGGCGAAAGCCTCAAACTAATACGGCGGAAGAACTGGTGAAGGAAAGGAACTCTAAAGAGAAAGATGGTTTCACAAAGCGGTAAAGTTCTTTATGAGGGGGAAAGCAAGTATATATAAGAGAAAAGCGGCGACTATTCATTAATGTTGATAGCCAATTAGCTCTGATGAAGCAATTATGACTTTTGGGGAAATGAACCGGCGGGCCACTTCGCGGTCACGTCATAAGAATGACGTCACCACACAACAGTTCCAGGGGTCGAGAAATCAAATTGTTTTCATACCAATACGTTCTAAGAAAGTTATGCAATTGAAATCAGAGAAGTCCGATTTTAAGGGTCTATGTTACGCCGAGACCGAGTTCGGAGGATTTGAAATAAAGTTCGAGTTTGATCTTTGAATGAACACTTAAAGATGGAATATTGAAGGAATTAACGCAAAGCAAAGGTGAAACAAGAAGATTCTTTGTATTCTAAAAGGTGTATTTACATGGGTACATTCACAAAGCTCTCACACAGAGCCCTTACACAAAAAATAAAATACAAGGAACGAAAAAGGGCCTAGTCTTCATCTTCGCTGCTCTCCGAGCCGCTAGCAGAGCCCTCGTCGGAAGTGATCAGTGCTGCCGACTCTTCTTCTAAGGCCTTCGCTTCCTTGACCTCGGCAGAAAGATCGAAACCCTTGTCATGTTGCCTGCAGAAAAATAGTTGGCAGAAAAATATATAAAACTAGGGTTTGTTCATTCTGTCATATTATGAGTTGCGGAGCTCGGATTTCGGCGAGTTTGGAGGTGATTTTCACCATAGGGATTGGGTTAAGTGTTCTCTACTTGGTTTTGGTTATATTTTATGAATCCATCTTCGTTTTTGGGATTTGATTGATGATTTCAAAGTGAAATTAAGGGAGTTAGGGCTTGAGTTTTGGAGATATTTAGGTCGGGATTTGAGGGACCAAACGGAGTCTGATTTTGATAAATTTTATATGGTTAGACTCGGAAGAAGAGGATGGTTTTGAATCTTCCATTTTTGACTGATTTTGAGACATTGGCCCAGGGGCCGGGTTTTGGCCAATTTCAGATTAATCTTATTATGCTTGGATTCGGAGCTTTTGGAGACCGAGTCCAGAGATGAGGGCATCCCGGAATAGGATTTTACAAGGTTAAGGTAAGTAACACTTTTAACTCTTGCTTTGAGGGTATAAACCCCAAGAATTGATATCGTGTGACTGTTTGGAGGTGATACCCACGTTCGGTGACGGGCGTGTGGGTGTATACCTCGAGGGGATGAGACTTGGTCCGTCCTGTGAGGGCCGTGAGGCCTAATAGCTATTACCTATAGTTATGTGTTTACTTGTTGTTGAACTTGTCTACCTTAGTTTTAGAGATCTTGCTTAGGCTTTATTCATGATAATATTATTTGTACTCAGTCATAGAAATTAATGTGCATGTTTACCTCAGTCTCTATTATCTGTTAATATGATGTGATACTTGATGTGGGATGTGTTCCCTTATTTGTTGATGATGGTCAGACTAGTGAGGTACGTGATTGACTGAGGCTGAGGGCCTGGTTGTGAGGATATTAATACCATAGCGCGTGAGCTGTCCGCGTAGCACGTGGGCTGTCTGTGCGGGTCCAGGTATTGATACCATAGCGAGTGAGCTGTCCGCGTAGCACGTGAACTGACCGTGCGGATCTAGGTATTGATATTATGGCACGTGACATATCTGTGCTTAGTGATTTGGGCTTTGGGAGCCCCTTCGGAGTATGTACACACCCCTTATAAGCGCAGAGTGTTGAGTGAATTGAGTGTTGAGTGTTGAGTGATGAGTGCGAATGTTGAGTGATGGAGTGACATTGTTGTGAGGTTGCATTTACTTTTGTTGTTGTTGCATTTATTTGTTAAACTTCTTTGTGGTATTTACTGAGTTATGGAATTTACACGTTTATTTCTGTTATTTTTAAATTGTGAAAATAAGTAATTGGACTGGTTTGCTTAGCTCGTCACTATTGCTCAGTTCCTTAGTTATTTCTGTTACTACTGAGTCGGTTGTACTCATACTACACCTTGCACTTTATGTGCAGATCCAGGTAAGTTAGAGCGAGCGATCATTGACTTCAGGCCGGTTATTTGCGGATACTACAAGGTAGCTGCTAGCGTCTGCAGGACCTTCTTACTCCTTTTGTCATTTCTTCTTTTGGACAATTAGGCAGTTTATATATATTAGTTTATAGTTTTAGACGCTCATGACTTAGTGGCACCCCGATGTTTGGGGATAACTTCTGTATCTTTATATGAATTATATTTAGAGTTGATTTAGTTTATGAGAAATTTAACTGGTGAACATATTTTATTAAATTCTTAAAATCAATCAATAGTAATATTCGGGAAGTATGCTTGCTTAGTAACACAATAGGTGCCATCACGACCATGTTTGGATTTTGGGTCGTGACACTCTCGCTGAACAACTCTGAGAAAATAAGATGTGAACTAAGTACCACAGTTTGAAATGATAGAAATAGGCACGCCATGCAAGTGAATAATCTCTCTTATGTGTATCTGAACCAACTTCTCTAAAATGTAATAAGCACTGCTGTAACAACCCAATTGTTGTTATGAGACAGAGCATTTTATTCAGCGGTTTGAGGCCTTGAGTAACTTCATATGATTCATTATGACTTACGGGTGGGGTTGGGTTTGATTTTTGAGATGTTGGAGGTTGATTTGGAAGAGTGATTCTCAATTTGGAAGCTTTAAGTTGGAAAATTTAACTAAGGTTGACTTTTGAGTGATTGACCTCGAAACTGAAATTTGATGATTTCAATCGGTTTATATGGCGATTTTGGACTTTCGTGCAAGTTCGGATTTGGATTTGGAGACAGCTAGATGGTTTTGGATATATTTGGTGAAAGTTGGCAATTTGAAGAATTAAGGAGTTAAGTTTGACCGAAAGTTAACTTTGGTGTTATCAAACTCCGATTATGGTTTTGAGACCTTGGATAGATCAACTTGTGTGTGAGTCTGCTTGTAATCCATGTTTGTGTTGCTGGGAGTTATCTAATTACCTGGCACATTAGACCTGCGAGGGTAGGTGTGAAGGTCGCACCTGCGACCATTGGGTCTGCAGTTCCAAGGTTGGAGGGTCTAGAGGTTGGTCGCCCTTGCGACGAGTTTGCACAGATGTAATTGTCGGTTATGCGATGGTGTCATGCGAATGCGGAGTTTGCTTTTGCAAGGATATTTGCGCACCTGCGAAGGTTTGGTCAGGCGATGGAGCTCGCACACTATTTTGGTCAGGTGATGGAGCCTGGCAGACGATATATTGCGAGTTTTAGCTCACATTTCACTATTTTGAGTTTTGGATATCAGGAATAGGCAACTTTGGAAGAGATTTTCAACCAAGTCAAGAGGTTAAGTGATTTATACTTTATTCTGAATATATATATCTTCTTTCCTGCATGAACAAGATAAATTTGGGGTTTTTGACTATAACTTAAAAGGATATCTTTTTGGGATTTGAGGGTCGATTTTGACTCAATTTTTTAATCTAATCATATATTTGGACTCGTAGAGTTATGGTAGTCAGGATGTTCCCCTTGAATCAGATTTTGACTATGTGACGCCGGGTTGAATTTTGGGGTATTCGATTAAAGATTAAAGCATTATCGGTCGGAATTAATTCCTATAGCTTTGTTTGACGTTATGGAGTTATATTTGGCTAGATCTGACTCGTTTGGTGTTGAATTTGAGGGAAAATTAGGTGTTGTTAACTGAACCTTACCAGGTGTATGTATGTCTCTTATCTATCCTTGTAAGAAAAACTTCTCCATATAGCTGATTTATTTGCTAATTCTTACTTGTTTTTGGAGCCATGTATATGCGAGGTGACGAGTTTATGTGCATAGTTAGGTTATGACCATACCTGATACAGATTGGCTTATGATTATGCCTTGTTTGGACTATGTAAACTTATTATCCACGTCTCATTGATTCTATGACTACATGATGACTTGTAACTAGGACCTAGAAGCATGCTTAAGGTTATGACTTGATAAGTTAGGCATAAAGGATTATTTTTCCATGTTGAGCTTTCTTATTAAGCCATAGTCATGAACTTATCTTATTTGATTCGTGATTGGTGGTTATGTGGCTAAACTTATTCATGTTAAATATTATAGAAAGACTTCCTGAATGTTAAAATTTCTTAGTAGATAAATTGAATTACATGATTAGTCATGACCATCTTTTTTCTCTACGAGCTTTTATCCATATAGTTATTGTTGTGTCCGGTGCTTCTTAAATTATTTCGTATACATATGCATGAGTTGGAGAGTTGGATATCGGGAAAATTTGAGGAATTTGGCACTGCGGACACTATGAGCGGATATTAATTATTGGTTATTGAGTATTGATAGTATTATGACCAAAATGGGTTACACACTGCAACAATTGGTTAGTGATAATTAATTGTAAAATGATCAATGGTTGGATATGGATCAGGCCCTTCGGAGTCAGGTGATTACCCATGTTACCTTTAGCCTTATAAGCGTAGGCATCAGATATGGTTCTTGTAGGACACATGGCCTGTGTCAGGACCATGGATTTATATATGAGGTTTGAGAAGGGATGTTGAACATGCATATTTACATACCTTATACTCATGCAGTGGTTTTGATAAAAATGTTGATTGATATGCATCATGTCTTTGTGCAATAGTTATTTGACACCCGATTTGATTTCTTGTATCTGTAAAGCATGCCTAGATTTCCATATGAACTATGTATCTACCTGTCATATCTCATTTTATGATACCATGTCTATCACATATCTAATTCATGCTTTAACTGATTATTGAACTATTAGTAGGTGTCGATGTAGACCCCTCGCCACTACTTCTTCAAGGCTACACTTGATACTTACTAAGTATCGTGATTTTGAACTCATACTAAAATTTGCCATATTTTATGTAGGTTCTGAGACTGGTATTAGCGATACACTTTGAGTTGAGTGTGAGTATTTTGTTGGATAATTCGTGGTGAGCTACTCCATTTGATCCAACATGCAGCACATGGAGTCCTCTTTCCTTATTTATTTCTATCTATGTATTTCTTTTCCAGACAGATGTTGTTGTTCAGTTCAAACCAATTACTCTTATTAGATGCTCTTGGTAAGGTGATAGTGGGTTTTGGCATGGTTAGATAGTTGTGGTCATGTTTAGACCCTGTCTTTTATTTTGTACTTATGATATGGATTTGAGATTGATTTCGCATTGTTATTTATATCATGGAACAATTAATGGCTTAATTATTGAATTCTATTATTGCTATTGAGTGTTGGCTTGCCTAGCAAGCAAATTAGGAGCTATCACGACCATTAGTGAGATTTTGGGTTGTGATAAGTTGGTATCATAGCTCTAGGTTCTAAGGGTCTCACAAGTCATGAGCATACCTAGTAAAATTTTGTGGATCAATACAAAGACGCTCGTATCTATCTACTAGGGGCTATAAGGCTTTAGGAACTTTTCTTTTCATTATTTCGTATTGTGCAACTTTATTTCAACTTGAATCTTGTATCTTCGATTCCTTCCTATTCATCCATATGTGATGTTGAGTGTATTGGTAGAAAACAAATCATGACACATGGACCAGCAACGGGTGACAAGTGGCACATATAATTGGGTCAATAAACAAATCTAGAAAGGCACAGATAAAATACCCATGGTGTCTTATTAGAGGAGGTACCGGGTCTAATAGTTGGAAAAGAGGAACTAGGCACGAGATCTATGAAGACTATAAAAGGGGAAGATTCACAAATCTGTTATAAAATATGGAAGGGGAATCAACCTTAGCTTTGACTATGAGTAATCCTCGATTATTACTATAACCATTACACGTAAATTTGGTAACGGTAAATCAAGGCAATTAATGCCATTAATGAGTCAGACGTAAGTAAGGAGACCGTTACAATTGTGTATTCTTATATAAGGACCCATACTCATTTAGTACAATAATCTGAATATCTCTAAATATATGAATCGCGACCCTTTTTCTCGTAAAATCGGATTTCGACACATGACAACTCTTTAAGGAAGGGTGTTAAAAGAGAGAGTCGCCACCTAACGGGTTTTAGGTGCGTTAGGGCACCTATTTACAAATAACTCTGGTTTAACCAGTTTGCAACACCAAAGATCGAGTAAGGGCTCAAATTACCTCGAGGAGAAGGTGTTAGGCATTCCTCGAGGTCCATAAATGTGGGTCCCGGCCAAAATCGAATTATATGAATTAGTCCAAGATAAAGATAAAGACAAGCACTTGGGGTAATTATTAAAATCTACCAATAAATAGAATAATTAATTTTAAGACAAGAAAAAGGAGGGGTGTCCTAAGTTTTATAACCTAAAGGATCACCCCGTGCAACATAAATAATACTTCGTAACTCCCTCGAGATGGGTGTTATTCGTATTATTCAGTGGGCACAAACTATCATCTCCTGCAACCCAATTACTATCTTTAAGTTGTTACCTAATGAGCACTAACTGATTCTAAATCGCACCTTATGTGTGCACTACCCGTCCCATACCTATGGTCCAGGAGGCGTTTGAACCTCTATTTTGGGTGGTTCTAGACTTAACTTAGGTTGCTCAAAATGAGAAAACTAGGCGACACCCAAAACAAGTTGGACTTCATGTAAAAGCAATTAAGCGCTCAAGTTAGCCTCCGCACTTAGACAACAAATGCACGCAAACAAATTGGCGTTTGACAGTTTCAGAATTGAGATGAGTTAAAGTCATTAAATCCAATAGACATGATTTCTATATGATTCTGGATTTTGGACATGCAGACAGTTTCATATGCAAGGCCATTTTTTAAATATGATTTCTAAGTGACTATGCAGTTGCCTACTGATTATAGGTCATAAGCGGTTAAACCTATATGCATTATATTTGGGTGATTTATGCAGTAATTAGCAGTGATAACTACAGGAGAATATTCAGAATTACTCAGTTTGATCCTATAGGCATGCTTCCTAATAGTGTTCAACGAGACAATATTTAAAGTTCAATATTAGCACTTAAAGGAAGCTAGCAGGATTACCCCTATAGGCATGATTTCTATAATTAATAATTAAGACTGATTTTAGATCCTTTAGGCATGTTTACTAAGTGAGCAACAATTACAACAACATATTTACCAATTAACCATATAGGCATGACTTCTAAAATGCATATTTGGTAAAACGTAAATTAATATAACCCTATAACACCTAATGAATATGTTGTAATGTACATTGAGACATTGGTCATCTTATTTTCTATAGGCATGACAACTAGCATGTAGAAACAGAATATGTTAAAAAAATTAAATACCTATAGTCAGGTTATCTAACACATAACATAGCAGCAAAGTAAACACCTATAGGCAGGATTGTTTAACCAAAGAATTAGATCCTTTGACCAAAGCTATTTTTAAGAAGAACACGGGTTTCTGATAACCAAGGTAAGACTGATAATTGTAAGTAAAATGTGTAAATGGAAAACAATGAGATGCACAAAAAGTAAAGTGTATAGCAATAGTAGTTCTAATGTCCCTTATAAGTTATATTTCATTCCCTTATATAGGGAATTTCTTAATATAACGTCTACCTTTTTCAATGATTTTACATTAATGGCTAATTATGGCGTTAATGTAACGTTACAAAGAATAACTGTAACTGTTGCGTGAAGGCTGTGTAACGTGTGGATCATTAATTGAAGATCTCTAAATCTGCCATTTGTTCCGCTTGGATACATTCTGACCGTGTCTCTTCATCTTCTCAATCAGATTGATACTCCCATAGCTAATTACCCCGTGGGTATGATTTTCCGTGCCTCTTTGCCTCGTACCTCTTCATAGAGTCCTGTCCAGCTGTCGTGTTTTCAGTTCTCCACATAGACTGCTGAGTCATCAAGAATTATTACACATGTGAAGCTCTTTTTTACCAATACAGATAGTCCCTCCACTTACCATTTATTTATCGATTAATATTTGGTAAGTGGATACTCATTTATGGCGGGAATATTTTGTCGCCTCTTCACTCGAATCATTGCATCTTTCTCTGAACGTAGGCATCGCTTATCACTTCCATTTAATGCTTATGCCATGTGGCATTTTCGGATTGGTTCTGCAATTGTTCAGCGCCTTTTAGGGTTTTTTACGGCTGCATCAGTCACGAAGTGACACCTTCAATTATGGCTTTCACATCATTGTTTTTTCCCATTTTTGACGGTTGTCTTCAAGTATAAATAACCTTTTTCCTTTCTTTACGAAAAACTTCTAACTTTAAAACTTTATTTGTAAAGAACTTTTTCTTTTCTTTGTAAATATGTCTTCCTCAAATCAATCTAAGAGAATTATAAACGTAGACGATTTGACTCCCTCTTCTGCTCCGACGCGGAGTAGGAGAGGCGGCAGGTTGAGGAATTTAGGTTCTACTCCTTTAAGGGGTTCTTCCTCTTCTCAAATTATTTCCCCTCCTTCTTCTAGCTCTTTGACTTTTCTAAGGGCTAGGGCTTCTAGATCTTCATCCAAAGGTAGAGAACATCACGAACCTTTGCGCGAACCGAGGGTCGATGAAATAGTACCTGCGGAATTCACCTTTGCTAGGGATAGTCGGGCCCTTAAAGATCAGCTTTCTTCATTGTCGTCTCTTGATAGTGCTGACAAGTACCCTACCCAGATCACTGAAGGTTTAATTTCTCTTATACGCAGGGACTGTTATTGGAAGTACGATTTTCTTGTCGTCGTTCCAAATAGTAATCAAAGAATAACATCTTATAACGGGGTATTCTTTTGTTTATACCTATCCATTTACATTAGGGTTCAAGCCTCCCATCGACCCAATTATCATCGAGTTCTGTCGATTTTTCAAAATTTTCTTGGGACAAGTCGGTCCTCTTGTATGGCGAGTCGTTACATGTCTTAGATATTTGTCTACCTTAGCTTCGGTACCCTTTACCTTTCATCATCTTATTCACCTCTATTCTCCAATGTTGTTCTGCCAGGGAATTTTTACCCTGGCTGCTAGGAGTAAAAGTGTGTTAGTGACTCCTGACGATGATAAGGATTGAGGTTGGTTTCTTCGGTATCTTGTTGTTACTACTACTAGTTTAGTAGGTGAAGAGAATCTTCCCTTCCCTGAGAAGTGGAATCTTACACGTGGGTACATTTTTGCTCACATTCCTTGCTTTTTGCTTTAGATATTTTATCAATATCGTAGTTGTTTCTTATTTTTGCAACAAGCATGGGAACCGTCGAGAATGTCTTCGATTTCCGAGATTGGGTAGAAAAGCTTTTGTTAACAGCTACGTTAGAAGAACGTTCATGGAAGTACCTCTCCGGGAGGTTTGGTTGGAGAGTTAAGACTCACGGTAAGTGTAGTTTTTGTTTGTACTTCTTCCTTCCTTTGAGAATCATTTAATCCTTTTCTTTTGACAGGGTTTCCTGTTCGTGGAGTTTCTGCATCCGCGTTTGTTCCCAAGTTGTCCATGGCTCAGGCCCAGGAGATCATTTCAGGCTCTTCTTCTTCAAATAGAAAAGCATGTGGGTCAAGGATCTCGGAAGATGAGAAGGAAGAGAAAGGCTCTTTAGTCCATAGGTCACGCAGAAGGAAGGTGGTCTCAGACGACGAGTCTACACCTGTCATTGAGACTTCTGTGCCTGAAGTTGAATTATCTGCCCCTAAGGATGCTACTCCCTCTCCTGTGCGTGAATCAGTTGATCTTTTATTCCGTGAAGGTTTAAATCTTGTTGCTGATGAAGCTCCTCTGGCTGTTTTCTCTCCTTCTGTTAGAGAACTTCCCTCAGTTGTTCCAGTTATTTCTCCTGCTCCCGCGGCTATTCTTGCTCTTGTCGTTGCTCCCTCTCATGTGGCTTTTTCGGCCCCTCAGGCTTCCTTGCACGTGGCTCCCGCATCTGTTCCTGCTTCCGTGCCTTCTGTTACAGAAGTAGGATCTTCCAGCAGGGAGATGAGGCAGGTGATGATAGAAGTTCTAGCAGAGGGTAGCCTCTTTAAAAAGTCTTGCCAGCCTAATGTGTGGTTGAAACTGTTGACGGGTCTGATAGAGAGAGCTAAGCTTGGAGTAGCAAGTGAGGGTCATGACAGCAGAGTTGATCGTGAAGAAGGCATCTTCAGATCAGGCAGACAAGGATAAGAGCGTCCTAGAGTCCTTATTCGCAGAGCAGTTGTCCCGTGCCTCTGAAGAGATTAGGAGCTTGAAGGCCCTACTAGACCAAAAGGAGGAATATTCGGGCGAACTTGTGCAATCACTTACCCAGAACCAGGAGGATCCCCGCAACTCTTTGGAAAATGTTCAATTCCTGGAAAGGTCTCTCGCTCCTTTAAGGGCCTCTAATGATGTTGTCGTAGCTGAGATGGATGAATTAAGAGCTGAGATTGTGTTGTGGGAGACAAGGCAGCTGCCGATGTTAGTTGGGTGTATATGAACTCTTGTCTCGACACATTGACTAAAATGAGCGGGGAGGGTTTTGACCTCAATGCTGAAATTGCAAAAATCAAGGAGACCATTGAGAAGTCTCAACAAGGTCAAAATCTCTCTTCACCTGAAGGTGAGGCTCCTGCTGCTCAAATCTCTTCATCCCAAGCTGCTCCTCCTGCCAATGAAGTCAATCCCCCGTCTGAAGAAGTTTAAGATGTTGGTTCCCTTTTTTTTTCAATTGGTGGTTACCCCCAGTCCCATCGGGGGTAAGTTTGGATCCTTTTAAGTCCCCAAATGACAACTTAGGGGAACCTCAATGTATAAAAACTTAATACGGATAAGTATAAGTTAATACTTAGTTTACTTAGCCGTTAATATATTAATGCAAGTATGACTTTTGATTTGAGTTTCTGTTTCACTCTTTAAGTCTTTTGCATGCTTCATTTTTGAGGTTTAAGTTTTACCTCTGAGTTTTTCATATCAAACGCTTAGATTATTCGTACCTTTTTGTAGTAGGTACGGTTTTGTGAAAAAGGGTCCCTTTTTTTATCGACACTAAATGAAGAAGACATCTCAACTTCATAATGGTGTAAAAAAGCAATAGAGAGATAGGAATTTTTCACATGTTTAACAATGTTTCTGAAGAAAGTTTTTGAGTCTGAACTTTCGTAGAATTTCACATGTGTTTGAGGATCGTCTAAAACTCATGTTGCAAATTTTTTCTTTTAATAGGTTTGATATAATCTTGTATTTCGTAACTATTTTTCTTGTGAAACAGTTTTTTCTAGTTAATACAAGGAATAACTATTTTTTGTTTGTAATAGTTTTTATAAAGGTATGGGTTTTTACCCGTAACTGTTTTTATTGACAACAGTTTTTAATTAATACTAGGGTAATGCTTTTTCATTCGTAACTTTTTATTGTTTATAACAGATTTTGAATAGATACAAGGATAATGATCTTCCATCTGTAACTATTTTTATTTACAACAGTTTTTGCATGAGCACAAAAATTTCATAACTGTTTTAGTTACAACAGTTTTCTGAATAAGTACAAAGATGATGATCTTTATCCATAACTGTTTTTAGTTACAACGGTTTTCTGAATAAGTACAAAGATGATGATCTTTATCCATAACTGTTTTTAGTTACAACGGTTTTCTGAATAAGTACAAAGATGTGCATTTCTCCCTCGTAACTAATATTTTTCCTTTTTACCTGAATGTTTGTTTACATTTATGAACATGTTAGAAGGTTTTTTGAATCAGGCTTTGTGCTTTGAGTCTTTGGCTCTTTTGATTTTTCTCGTATCACTTGACTCGTTAGGATGATGGATCTTCAGGCTCGAGCTTTGACTTTTTGACAGTCTTCTTTGCTTCGTCTTTGCCTTCCATATTGTATAGTCCCCCAAGTGTTTGAGCTTTGAAGAATAAAATCTCGACCACTTGACTAATCCTTCCTTGTGGTCCTTTTCCTGAAAAAGAAAAACATACGGGACTCGAAGGTATATAGTTTTTAGATGATGACTGCTTAACCCTTTTAAAATGTCCATCAAAAAGTGTAACCCTAGACTGGGAATTCAATTACTTCCTCATGTCTTTGTAGGTCTAATATCATCATCTGGTGATGGGTTAGCTTTTTGCCTATCATCTAAAACGGTTAGTAAAATTTTAATTATACAAAAGTAAAATCGAACGTGGCAATACCTGACCGGGGGTATTCCTTTTCCTTAGAAATAATATTTCTTCAAATGGATGGCATTCCAGCTAGTTGGTAAGATCCTGCCGTCCATAGCCTCCAGCTCATAAGCGTCTTTCCCAGCGATGCCTCAGACTTTGTAGGGTCCTTCCCAATATGGATTTAGCTTTCCTGCACCAGCTTCTTTTGTTGATTGGAAGACTTTTTTAAGAATGAAATCCCCAATTTTGAAATATCTGAGGTGAGCTTTCCAGTTTTAATAACGCTCTATGATTTGTTTTTTAGCTACCATACGTATTAACGTAGCCTCTCTTCTTTACTCGAGGAAATCTAGATTGGTCCTTAACTCGTCGTTATTAGCATCCCGTGTGGTTGTTGTAAACCTTATGCTTGGTTCGCCAATATCCACCAGTATTAAATCTCTTGAGCTATAAACAAGCGCGAATGGAGTTTCTCCCGTGGCTGTTTTTGAAGTCGTTTTGTAAGCCCATAGCACTGCCGGTAATTCATCAGGCCAATTTCCCTTGGCTTTATCCAACCATTTCTTTAGGCTATTGATGATGACTTTATTTGTTGATTCAGCTTGCCCATTAGCCACGGGGTGATATGGCGTAACCAAAGAATTAGATCCTTTGACCAAAGCTATTTTTAAGAAGAACGCGAGTTTCTGATAACCAAGGTAAGACTGAGAATTGTAAGTAAAATGTGTAAATGGAAAACAGTGAGATGCACGAAAAGTAAAGTGTATAGCAATAGTAGTTCGAATGTCCCTTACAAGTTATATTTTATTCCATTATATAGGGAATTTCTTCATATAATGTCTACTCTTTTTCAATGATTTTACATTAATGGATAATTATGGCATTAATGTAACATTACAATGAATAACTGTAACTGTTGCGTGAAGGTTGTGTAACGTGTGGATCATTAATTAAAGATCTTTGAATCTGCCCTTTTTTTTGCCCGGATACATTCTGACCGTATCTCTTCATCTTCTCAATCAGGTTGAGACTCCTGTAGCTAATTACCCCGTGGGTATGATTTGTCGTGCCTCTTTGCCTCATACCTCTTCATTGAGTCATGTCCAGTTGTCGTGTTTTCATTGCTCCACATAGACTGCTGAGTCATCAAGAATTATTACACATGTGAAGCTCTTTTTTACTAATACAAGGATTTTAACCCGTTTGAATTTCACTAACACCCCAATTGTTCTTAAAATATTATTACAAGCCCAATAAATGAAGTAGATTATAGAATTACAAAATAGCTATAGTGGGTCTAAGGCAAGCCCAAAATATACCCAGCCAGGCCAGGCCTTCAATACAATATCCATGCATTTTCGCAACAGTCCAGAAGTCATATCTTCATTTACAAAAAGCAGCCAAAAACCAGCTGATTAGGCCAGTAGGTAAAAAGGCAGAGTTGAGCAATTAGGAAGGTGGCAAAGAATCATGACCCTTGTGTGTCAGAATTCCCAAGGGCTTCAAGAACCCAGGGCAGTGCTCACACTAAGGAGGTTAATAGAGGAAATTCAGGGAATGGCTAAGGACCAAGTCCTAGTGTGTCAGAGTTCACAAGGGTCTCAATTGGATCCCGAGCAGTGCTCACACTAGCGAGGTAAATGATAGAACCTAGGTAGCCTTGGATTTCAGCCGGCTAAGAATGAGAACTCAAAAGTGCACAGGCAACAAGTGAAAGAGAGGAAACTAATGTTGAGGGACAGCAGTGAAGGATACAAACTTAGTCAAGTTGAGCACATAGAGCAGATAATCAAACATGGGTTTGGGTTTTAAGAACAGACTTAGCAAAGATTCAGAAGAACAAGTTCAACACCTAGTGCATAAATAGTCACACATTAACAAAACAGGTTTGCAGGATTGGTATACACAGACTCATAGTAAAGAAAAACTTTAAATTATACTAAGTATAGATGCTAGTGTTACAAGAAAGGAATCATATTAATTGGCAACATAATTTAGACAAGATGAGAATATATCATTGCAACTACTGGGAAGTTAAGAAGATCAAAACATACTAAAGGCATGCTAACAGGATCAAACATGTTATATAGGCAGGATATCATCACAACACTTCAGAATATGATAGGAAACAGACTTGAGCAATATAGTGAGTGTACATACTCATAGTTTGCATACAATTGTCTAGGCGACTAAAAAGGGCTACAAATTATGCAGGTAAAGCATTTTTAGGTAACATGACTGATACCCTAAATGAACAACATAGAGTGGCTAAAAAATGCAAAGGTCCTAAACAACAGTAAATTGTAACACATAGGCTAGATAAGTTTGAAAGGAATCTAATTACTCAAATCAATTTTAGGCATGTTTCAAATTATCAACATAATAAGATCAAAGGTTAACGAGACCTAAAAGTGAAGTAAAGCAATCAGAATTGCACACAAGAACAACCTAGAAAAACACATTAAACTACAACCTCCAGAAGAGAAAACATGTGCAAATCACAAATACATGGGAATGAAACTACAAGGTCTAGTGACTTACCAGTTAAGTGAAAATACAAGAAAGAACAAAATTCCACAGTGTTCTGAATATCAACGAGAAGCAAGAACCCAGAATTTAGTGGCCTTGGCTTTCAGCCGGCCAAGAACCAAAGTATATAATGAGATAATTAAGGAATAACATAATAGGTCTTTAAATTTTAGTGAGATTATAGCGATTCCCTGTTCTCTAAAGGGGAATGGGGGAGGGGTTTATATAGTGACAGAAATCGAACCAGTAAACAAGGAAAACTATAAAATCAAACATAAATAAGGAAGTATTAACATACAGAATAAATCAAAAAATCGGATTGGGGAAAAAGTAGGTAAACCCTAGTTGACAGAAATCGAAGATTGACCGGAGATCTTGGCTAAATGAAACCATATATCCATGATCGTGATGTATATAGACTAAATACATGTCCAGATTCAAGCGGTTAAAGGGGAACGGCCAGATCTTGAGAAATCGTACTTGTCATATGTAACGACCCGACCGGTCGTTTTGATCTCTAGCGCGTCATTCAGCGGTTGGAAGTCATGAACAGCTTTATTTCAGGTATTTTGACTTGTGCGTATGGTCGAAGTTGAAATTCGGGAAGTTCGAAGTTAAATCGGAAGAACAATTCTCATTTCGGAAGCCTTAAGTTAGAAGAATCGACTAAGATTGGAATTTGAAGTAAACAACCTCAGAATAAGGATCTGAAGGTTCCATCGGGTTCGTATGATGATTTCGGACTTGGGCGTATGTCCGTATGGGGTTTTGGATGATCCGGGAGCGTTTCGGCGTATATTGCGGAAGATAGCATTTTAGAAGAAATTTTATAAGTTTGGGTTGGATGGCATTTCAATTTTATAGACGTCCGTTTGGGATTCCAAGTCCAGGAATAGCTCCGTTTGGTGATTCTAGGGTTGGGAGCGCGATCGGAAGTGAATTCGGATGTCCGAAGGTCATTTTGAAGTCATTTGGCTAAAGATATAAATTTGAAGGTTTTTGAAGAATTCGACCGGAAGTGAAAATTTTGATAGCGGGGTGGGAATGTGATTCCGGAAGTTTGAGCAGGTCTTTAATGTCGAATATGACTTGCTTGCAAAATTTGGTGTCATTCCGTGTAGTATAGGTCGGTTCGGCGCTTTTTTAGCGAATTCAAGAACTTAAAGTTCTTCAGTTTGATTCTAGGGGTTTTGAGGTGTGATTCTGAGTGTTAGCATTGTTTTGGGTGTTCCAAAGGCTCGAGCAAGTCCGTGGGAGGATTTAAGACTTGTTGGAATGCTCGGTTTGAAGTTCCGAGGGCTCGGGTAGGTTCCGGGTAGGTCCCGGGATGTTCTTAGGCTAAACTATAGTTGTTGCAAGTCAGAGGGGTCAATTCTCTGAACCCACCACCGCGGTCCACGATCCTTTTTTCGCGGTCCACGAAAGGGGTGGCTTCGCGGCCGCGGTCGTGTTTTTGCGGTCCGCGGTGGAGGGTCTGGGTCACTGGTCCGACATCGTAGGCTTATATCTTTTGATCTACAAGAAAGTTTGAGATGATTCAAAAACGAAATTGTAGCCCTTCGTGTCTAGTTTCTAGAAAGGTAATGAAATCGTAATTTGGACATTTGTAGAGAAAGGTATGGTCAAAATACTAAAGCATGTCACTGCAGTCATTTTCTTGGTTTTCTTCAGCTTTTCTTGATCTTGCTAAGCGCGACTGCGGTCCCTTTTTCGCTGAACGCGGTGGGGGACCTGAGAGGAGTATAAATAAGTGGTATTTTCAGTTATTCTTCATTTTTCAAGACCCCAAAGACATAAGAGGCGATTTTCAAAACACCCTTTCTTCTCCAAAACGTTGGTAAGTGATTTCCAACTCATTTTCTTTACTCCTTAACTACTTTTTACAGGATTTCATCCTAGAATCTAGGGTTTTCATGGTGGAATTTGGAATTTTGGGTAAAACCTAAGAATATTGAAATTTGAGAATTTAGACCTCAAATTGAGGTCGGATTCCAAAACCATTTATATATCCGGGCTCGGGGGCGAACGGGTAATCGGGTTTTGGTCTGAATTTCGGGTTTGGACCGAGCGAGCCCGGGTTCGATTTTTGACTTTTAGGGAAAGACTTTAGAAAACTCACTTCCATGCATTAGAATTGATTCATTTAGCATTTATTGATATAATTAAGTAGCTTGTGGCTAGTGTCGAGTCCTTGGGAGACGAGTTTGAAGTTTCGGGCGCATTCTTGACCCGGAAAGTAGGTTCGACACGAGGTAAGTCTCCTTTCTAACTTTATGAGGGGGAATTCTCCCCATAGGTGAACTAAATGAATAAATGTTATTATTTGCGGGGGCTACGTACGCACGAGGTGACGGGAGTCTGTGCGTTGCTACTGTTATGCCATGTCCGGGTAGTCTAGGACCCACTAGCATGCCTTACGTGTTGTACATGTGATCCTATTATTTTAGGCTGATAATGCTATGGAATTGGTAATTTAGTTTCCAAAAGAAAGGTTAGGGTGTAATCTTCTTAATTATTTGGAAAGAGGATGGATTTCCCCGTGGATTATTGTGTTCCTGGCAAGGTTATTTTATTGAATATTGTTAAAACTTGGCAAACGAATTTCCAGAAAAATATTCTAAATACTATCTTCATGTTTAATTAAAGAGAATTTTATCACTTCTATGAGAAACTGTTTTCTTGAACAAAATATGGATCTTTTATGTGAATACGTGTACATATGAGCACCTGAGTCGCAAGTATGATTCGCGAGCAGGCTAGCCGTATTGTTATTATGTTGACCGCGTCGCATGATCGATTCGCGAGCGGGGAAAATAGATGCATCTATGGTTCGAGTCGTTCGACCCTCGGCAGTGCACAGTTTATTATTGTTGGTCCGCGTCGTTCGACCCTCGACATTTCTTGCGCATGATATTTGCTGCGTAGTTGCTATGTTTTTTTTTTGCCTTATTACTGGCCTGGAATTTTAAGTTGTCAATTGAAATGACAGAGATTGAGAATTATTAAATATTTTGGAAGAAGTTGTTCCTTCCCGTTGATTAGGTTGTTATTGATTAAATCACCCATGTTGATTATTTGGTATTAACATGACGAAGAATTTAAGTGTAAATTTTGGAAAGAGTTGACATTATTTATTCCTGAACTTAACAAATGGCCTATGATAACCATGCATAGTGTCACACTTGAATAATCTAAATTGACCTATAGCAAGCTAATCTGACCTCTCATCACTACCTCTCTGAGGTTAGGCGGGATACTTACTGAGTACACGTTGTTTTCGTACTCATACTACACTTGCTGTGTATTTTGTTGCACAGGTACCTTCATAGCCCAGTGATTGACTTGGAGACTTGGACGGGATGCATCATCCGGAGGTGTTCCGCATCTGACAGAGTCTTCCTCCTATGTATTTGTACTTTATTTTCAGTCCTTGTTCAATTTGTACCTTGGACAAGCTTTGTATGATTGTATAAATCCTTAGAAGTTGCTCATGTACTTGTGTCACCAGGTTCTAGGGATGTTTTGGGATTTAGTCGATTAAAACTGAATTGAACTGTTGTCGTGCTTAATTTACGAAGATTTATTTATTTGATTATGAAATGCAATGAAAGGTAACGATTTTGGAAATGTTAAAACAGGAATTTCTTCAACTAATTAAGGTTTGGCTTGCTTGACAGTGGTGTCCGGTGCCATCACGACTTATGGAATTTGGGTTGTGACATCATATTTAGGCAAGTACTAGGTGATACCATAGATTTGTAGAAACTAGCGAGATAACACACAAAAGGCAAGAAAAGCATGAAACGAATCCATGGTTGAGACGGATTTGGAGAGGTTTAAGAAAGGCAGCTAGGGTTTTTGTGAGAAGGAGGAGTGTTTGAGGGTGGGTGCTGAAGAGAGAATGGGGATTAGGGTTTGGGTGAGGGGATATAAGGAGAGTGGAGGGAAATGTTGTGAATCGTTGATCAATTTTGATCAAGGACCCGGATTAAAACAGGTTGGGGCCTGTTTTTGGACTGGGTTGGGAATTGGGTCATTTGGGCTGGTGAGGTTTTTGGGCCAGGGGTTTATTTGGACCTTAATGGTCCGAAATAAGTCCTAGTTTTGGGCCAGATTTTAAATAGGGAATTAAAGAAATATTATTTAATAAAAATAGTTAAATAAAATATAAAAATTCCATTTATGCAAATTAGTATTTAAAACCAATATAGTAGAAGATTGCAAAAAAGTAAAAAATTATTTTGGCCTTGAAAAATGACAAATGCAGCAAATTGCTAAATATAGGCTATTATTGCAAGATTGTGTAAATGGCCTAAAATACTAATATAATTATACGAAATGAAGTAAAAAATATTTGAAAACATATATATGAATGAAAATGATAATTTGCGTGATTAAGTCTTCACAAAAATTTTTAAGGAATAATTAGTAAATATTCAAGTAACTTAAATGCAAGAAAAATTAATGTGAAGCTCTCAAATTATGGAAAATTAAGGAAAATGCTTGTATAAATCTTGTAAATTAAATAATAGTGCAAAATGATATTTTTAAAGTATATATAGTATTTGAAAAAATATATGAGGGAAAAATTGGGTATCAACAATATGCAATCAGTTTTTTACTCTATTTGATCCGAGAGTCCAATTTGCAATTCTGGGGGAAATTAGCAATCAATAATAAGCTTTCTTTCCTTACTTATTATTTCAATTATGTGCCTTATTTTTGTATTTCCAAGAAAGTGAAGTAATTTTTGTTATCAATAACCTGATTCTTTTTTAATATTAGCTTTGACCATAAAAACTATTTTTGGGTTAAACAAATTGGTTCCGTCGTTGGGAATCTGATAATCTGTTCACTTTTCAAAATTTTGTAGCAACAAAACATGTCTATTACTAACGAAATTGATCGGGTGAATCAACAAGGTGGCTCCTTCACATCACACAGCCACAGCTACTCCACATCATTCACGAGAAAGTTCACCAGAAAGGTCTACTACTCGCACTGATAGGAAACATGTGGGGTGAAAAAACTGACGAAAAAGACTTTTTTGAAGCAGTTGATTGCACAACGCATGAATGAAGCACTACGGGCTTTTGCGAGTGGATTGCCCTACGCTGCGCAAACTTCTCCACCAGTAAATACCGTCGCGTCCTTTTTTCTCGTGAAATCGGGCTTTTGCGTCTGACAACTCTTTTAAGGAAGAGATTAAAAGAGAAGAGTCACCACCTAACGATTTTTAAGGTGCGTTAGGGCACCTATTATGCAAATAACTCTGTTTTAACTAGTTGGTGTCACCAAAGATCGGGTAAGGGCTCAAATTACCTCAAAGTGAAGGTGCTAGACACTCTTCTAGGTCCCGAAGTGTGGGTCCCCACCGAACTTAACACTATGTGGATTAGGCTATGTGATCAAATAACAAAGAGGTATATAAAAGATGAAGAGTTTCATTATAACACATTGGAATTGGTACAACTCGTAAAGACTACCAGAATACAGCTATGAAGGTTTATCTTAGATGACTAGGTGCATAAAAGAAATAGAGAGGGGTCCTAAGTTTTTTAGCCTAAAGGATCACCACGTGCAATATAAATAATACTTCGTAACTCGTTTTAGATAGAAGTTGCACATATTATTCAGCGAGCACAATCTATCATCTCCTGCTACCCTATTACTATGTTGATGTTGTTTACCTAAAGCGTTCTAATTCAGTTCTAGATCGTGCACTACCCGTCCCATGCCTATGGTCCAGGAGGCTTTAGACCTACTATTTGGGTGCTTCTAGAATTTACTTAGGTTGCTCAAAAATGATAAAACTAAGCGACATACAAAACATGTAGAACTGCACATAAAGACAATAAATGACTAAAGTTAGCCTCCACATATAAGCCACAAATGCACGCAAGCAAGTTCATATTATAGGCAGTATACAAATTTAAGAATTAGTCGAATTAGAGTCATTAGGTCCTATAGACATGGCTTCTATGTGATTTTGATTTCAAGCGTACATGCAGTGCTATTGTTTTAGAACAACGAATTTGTAGGTTATAGGTATTACAAGTACTATAGGCATGATCTCTAAATTGCTTGCGCAATGAGGCAGTAAAACCGTTTGAAAGCTCAAAATTACCCGCGTTTGATTCCATTGGCATACTTTCTACGCGAGTAACAACATCCTATAGGTAGGATTTCTAAGAGTTTGTAATTGAAACTAGTTCTATAATACTTCATTCTGATAGGCGTGTTTTCTAAGCGAGCAACGTGATAGAAATAACAGTAACAATAACCAACGCATCAATTATGGTCCTATAGGCATGATATCTATACGAATTTTAATAAGAGTAGGCCTCTATCACTTAACGCAATCCTATAGGCATGATATCTAACACATGACAATAGAGAAAATTGAGCAAATAACCATTGATGTTGCAATATGGTAGGCATCTAATAACGTGTAGGAGTGGAGCGTGTGAACAAGTGAAATATTTAGATCCTATAGGCATGATCTTTAACAAACACATGAAATAGAGCATATTGAGCAAAATGAAACACTTAGATCCTATAGACATGATTTCTAACAAACACATAGAAATGGAGAATATTGAGCAAAATGAAATATTTAGATCTTATATGCATGTTTCTACCCTTCCATGAGAACATTAGAATATACCCGTTTCCTCAATTTTACTAACACCACAATTATTTGTTTACAACTTATTACAAGCCCAAGAAGGAATGAAAATAAATTTCAGAATAACAATATCTAAATAATTACAAGTCTCACACATAGAGCAGGCCCAAAGGAGATAACCCAGGACCGCATGGGCCTTCAATAGGCTTATTCTTCGCACCAGTAGCAAACATAGGCCCAAACTTGACTTGAATATCGGAGTGTACCAATTAATAACTCATTCATAGACCCACACCAAGCAAAGGTAGAGAATTCACATATTTAATAAGGACATATGAACAACTTAATCAACTACTACTTACTGAATTACGTTAAGAAGAATTCTAAGTTCACACACTCAACTCTTATAGCTATTAACAATTATAAACCAAAGACACACAAATAAGACAACATTAAATGAAAAGCACATGAGACATATGTGAGGCAAGTTTGTATAGATAAAAAAAGGTTTGAAACCACAGTGTTTAGCAACATGAACTAGCAGGCCATTCTTCATAGAGTGTCAAAATAAAACAGATTTGGCACCAACCTAAATTGCTTTATTAAACATTGTGCACAGGTTATATTATAAATGCCCCGTCGTAGCCTCGTCACTACTTCGTCGAGGTTAGTCTCGGCACTTACCAGTATATGGGGTCGGTTGTACTGATACTGCACTCTGCATTTCCTGTGCAGACCCAGGTTCCGACCAGAGTTGAGTTATCGAGTAGTAGTTAAGCATTTGTACGGAGACACGAGGTAGATCTGCTAGCGTCCGCCGGTTTCTGGAGCCTTCTCTTTATTAGTCAGATTGTTGTTTTATTTTATTCAAAACAGATATATAGTTCCTTTCAGCCAAATACTTGTAGTAATCTTTAGTAATTCGTGAGTTGTGACTCCAGACCTTGGGTAGTTCAATATTAAGTGTTAGTTCGTTGTTCGTCTTATTATTTCGAATATTATCCCTATTGTCATTTATTGGATAGTATTAGATTTCGTATGCATTTTAAATTGTCTTATTATGTTTAAATAAACTTTTGAAAGAAAAGGTTAGTTAAGTTCTAACATTGGCTTGCCTAGCAAGTATAATGTTAGGAGCCATCACGATCCCGAGGGTTGGGGATTTGGGTCGTGACAAGTTGGTATCAGAGCCCTAGGTTGCCTAGGTCTCACAATTCAAGAACAAGCTTGATAGAGCCTGAGGGATTGGTATAGAGATGTTTGTACTTATCTCTCAGAAGCTATAAAGTCAGGAACAAACTCAATTTTTATTTCTACTATATCATGCGATTCTTGTTATCTCTAATACTGATTGAACTCTTCTATTCTCTCGCAGATGGAGAGAACACGTGCTTCCTCTTCTGCTGACCAAAAATCCGGTCCTCCAGCAGCAGCAGTTCCTACTAGGGGCAGAGGCCGAGGCAGGGGCAGGACTCAACCCATTGCTTATACAGCAACCCCATATGCGGATCCCCAGATAGAGATTAATGAGGGGGTTCCGGCTCAGACCATTCCAGCAGGACCAGCTCAAGTCCTAGAGGGGTTTATATCTACCTCGGTGGTTCAGGATGCTTTGGTCCGATTAGTGGGCCTTATGGAGAGCGTAGCCCAGATAGGCACACTCACCGTTGTAGTAGCCGTATCTCAAGCTGGAGTAGGGGTCCAGAATCCTACTACCCACACTCCTGAGCAGATTGCTACTCCCCAGATTCAGACCTCAGTAGCCAATCTCGTTGGGTTAGTTCAGCTAGTTGCTGCAGCACCGCTCGTTGATGGGGAAGTTATGTCCACCGATGCCTTGTGGAGATTAGACAGGTTCATCAAGCTTTTCCCTATACATTTCAGTGTTGCTACTTTAGAGGATCCTCAAGAATATCTTGATAGTTGTCATGAAGTTCTTCGGAACATGGGTATTTTGGAGACCAATGGGGTCGACTTTGCCAAGAAATGGTGGAGGGATTATTTGTTCATAAGATTAGCTGGGTCACCTACTTTGACTTGGGATCAGTTTTCACACCTCTTTTTGGAGAAGTTTCTAAATCACTACTAGAGAGGAGAATCATCGTTAGTTTGAGCGACTTCAGTAGGGCAGCATGACGTTTACCCAGTATGAGAATCGCTTTGTGGATTTGGCTAGACATGTTATTCTTTTGTAACCCATGGACAGGGAGAGGGTCAGAAGATTTATTGAGGGCCTTGATCAGCCCATCAGTTTGCAGATGGCTAAGGAGACAGGGAGAGAGATTTCCTTTCAGGATGCGGCCAATGTGGCCAGGAGAGTTGAGAAGGTTCTCGGGATGCGAGGTCAGTGGTCAAACAAGAGACCTCACCATTCCGGTGGATTCAGCGATGCCTCAGCTGGAGGCGGGGTTTCTTTTAGCAGAGGCCATTCTTCCAGGACATTCCATTCAGCAATTCAGGCTTCACATGGTACTTCAGGTGGTCGTTGTTCTTTTATGCCTCCTTTCGCTCAGCCAGTCTATAGCACACCATCAGCTCCTATCAGAGCACCTCCTATGGAGAGTTATAATCACGGTCAGCCGGCTTGTCAGGGACAACCTCTATATCAGGAAGGATGCTTTGAGTGTGGTGAATATGGGCATGTTCGGTGAGCTTGTCCGAGATTTTTGGGTAATCAGCATCAGTACCAGGTTCTCGTGCCATAGTTTCGGCACCAACTGCAGCAGCACATGCCCAGCCAGCCAGGGGTAGGGGTCAGGTAGCCAGAGGTAGGGTCCAGATTGTTAGAGGTGGAGTTTAGGTCGTTAGGGTTGAAGGCCAGCCCGCTAGAGGTGGAGGTCCGCCCAAAGATGTGGTTCAGGGTGGCAGAGCCCAGCCTTGATTATATGCATTTCCAGCCAGACCTGGGGCGGAATCCTCCAATGTCGTTATCACAAGTACCATTTCAATTTGCAATAGAGATGATTCAGTTTTTTTTAATCCGGGGTCTACTTATTCTTACGTGTCATCATAATTTGCCTCGTATTTGGTTGTGCCCTGTGATTCCTTGAGCGTCGCTATTTATGTGTCTACGCCGATGGGGATGTTATTGTTTTAGACCGTGTGTATCATTCGTGTGTGGTCGTTATTGAGGGTCTTGAAACTAGTGTAGATATCTTGCTTCTTGATATGGTGGATTTCAATGTCATATTGGGCATGGATTGGCTATCACCTTATTATTCCATCTAGGACTGTCACACCAAGACAGTTACAGTAGCTTTGCTGGGATTACCTCGATTAGAATGGAAAGGGACTCTTGGTGATTCTCCCAACAGAGTGATTCTTATTCCAAGGCTCGTCGCATGGTTGAGAAGGGATGTGTGGCTTATTTGGCTCATATCTGTGATTCTAATGCTGATGTTTCTTCGATAGATTCGGTGCCTATTGTTCGCGAGTTTCCCGAGGGTTTTCCTGCAGACCTGTCGGGGATGCCACTCGACAAGGATATTGATTTTTGCATTGATGTGGCTCCTGGCACTCAGCCCATTTCTATTCCTCCATACTAAATGGTCTCACCAGAGTTGAAAGAATTGAAAGAACAGTTGCAAGACTTTCTTGATAAGGGTTTCATTAAACCTAGTGTCTCGCCCTGGGGTGCATCGGTTTTGTTCGTGAAGAAGAAGGATGGATGGATGAGAATGTGTATAGATTACCGGCAATTGAATAAAGTCATTGTCAAGAATAAATATCCATTGCCGAGAATTGATGATTTATTTGATCAGCTTCAGGATGCCAGGGTGTTTCCAAAAATTGATCTGAGATTGGGCTACCATCAGTTGAAGATTAGGGTGTCCAATGTTCCTAAGACAATCTTTCGAACGCGGTATGGACACTACGAATTTCTGGTGATGTCTTTTGCCTTAACTAATGCCCCAACAGCCTTTATGGACTTGATGAATTGGGTTTTCAAGCCCCATCTTGATTCCTTCGTAATAGTATTCGTTGATGATATTCTAATATACTCTCGCAGCTGGGAGGAGCATGAGCAGCACCTCCGAATAGCGCTCCAGACTTTGAGGGATAATCAGTTGTATGCAAAATTTTCAAAGTGTGAGTTCTGGTTGGATTCAGTAGCTTTCTTGGGTCACATAGTATGAGCAGAAGGCATTTAGGTAGATCCTAAGAAGATAAAGGCAGTCAAGAACTGGCCTAGTCCCACTTCAGCCACGGAAATCAGGAGCTTCTTGGGTTTGGCGGGTTACTACCGTTGTTTTGTGGATGGTTTTTCATCTATAGCATCCCCAATAACTAAATTGACCTAGAAAGGTGCCCCATTTGAATGGTCGGACGAGGGCGAAGCGAGCTTTCAGAAGCTCAAGACAGCCTTGACTTCAGCACCGGTGTTGGTGTTACCATCAGGTTTAGGATCTTTCACTGTATATTATAATGCTTCCCATGTTGGGCTTGGAGCGGTATAGATTCATGAGGGAAGAGTGATTGCATATGCGTCTCGGCAGTTGAAAGTCCATGAAAAAGAAATTATCCTGTCCATGACTTAGAGTTGGCAGCCATTATTCACGTATTGATGATTTGGAGGCACTATCTCTGCGGCATGCCGTGTGAGGTTTCCATGGATCATCGCAGCACTCAGTATTTGTTCAAGAAAAAGGATCTTAATTTGAGACAGAGATGATGGTTAGATTTATTGAAGGATTATGACATCACTATATTGTATCATCCGGGGAAAGCCAGCGTGGTGGCCGATGCATTAAGTAGGAAGGCAGTGGGTATGGGCAGCCTTGCATTCATTCCATTTGTTGAGAGACCATTAGCTGCAGATATTCAGACTCTGGTCAATCAAGTCGTGAGGTTGGATATCTCGCCCAACCGTGTTCTAGCTTGTACGGTCGCTCGGTCTTCTTTGTTTGAGCGTATCAAAGATCGACAGGATGATGACCCACATTTGATGGTCCTTAGGGACACAGTTCCACACCATGATGCCAACCAGGTTATGGTTATAGATGACGGTGTTTTGAGGATGTAGGTCACATTTGTGTGCCTAATGTTCATGGGCTTCGTGAGTTTATCCTTGAGGAGGCTCACAACTCTAAGTATTCTATGCACCCGGGTGCTGCCAAAATGTACCAGGACCTGCAGCAACATTATTGGTGGTGAAGGATGAAAAAGGACATTGTTGATTATGTGTCTCGTTGTTTGAATTGTAAACAAGTGAAGTATGAACATCAGAGACTCGGTTGTTTGCTTCAGTAGATAGAGATTCCTGAGTGGAAGTGACAGCGTATCACTATGGACTTCGTTGTTGGACTCTCATGGACTTAGAGGAGGTTCGACGTCGTTTGGGTTATTGTGGATAGGTTGACTAAATCAGCACATTTCATTCCGGTAGCAAGTACTTATACTTCGGAGCAGTTGGCAGAGATATATATTCCAGAGATTGTTCGCCTTCATGGTGTGCCCGTGTCTATCATTTCTGACCGGGTTACGCAGTTTACCTCGCACTTTTGGAGGGCAGTTCAATGTGAGTTGGGTACGCGAGTTGAGTTGAGCACAACATTCCATCCGCAGATGGATGGGCAGTCCGAGCGTACTATTCATATATTGGAGGATATGCTCCGCGCCTGTATTATTGATTTTGGAGGTTCTTGGGATCATTTCTTGCCATTAGCAGAGTTTGACTATAATAATAGCTATCAGTAGAGCATTCAGATGGCTCCATATGAGGCATTATATAATAGACAGTGAAGATCGTCAGTTGGATGGTTTGAGTCGAGAGAGGCTCCGTTGTTGGATACAGACTCAGTTCAAGAGGCCGTAGATAAGGTCAAGGTTATACAGGATCGACTTCGTGCAGCTCAGTCCAGGCAAAAGAGTTATGTCGACCGTAAGGTTTGTGATGTGGCATTCATGGTTGGAGAAAAGGTATTACTTCGGGTATCGCCCATGAAGGGTGTTATGAGGTTCGGGAAGAAGGGCAAGTTGAGCCCTAGGTATATCGGGCCATTTGAGATTCTTGATAGAGTAAGGGAGGTAGCTTATATGCTTGCGTTGCCTCTACGGTTATCCTTAGTTCATCCGGTATTCCATGTATCCATGCTCTGGAAATATCATGGTGACACGTCCCACGTGTTAGATTTCAGCTCTGTCCAATTGGACAAATATTTGACTTATGAGGAGGAGTCGGTAGTCATTTTAGACCGGCAGGTTCGTCAGTTGAGATCAAAGAGTTATCCTTCAGTTCGAGTGCAGTGGAAAGGTCAGCTCGTCGAGACAGCTACTTGGGAGTCCAAGTCGGACATGCAGAGTAGATATCCCCACTTATTTGCCAATTCAGGTAATTTTCTATGATATTGAACCAATTGTGATTAGATTCGAGCGGGTTAGAGGCAAATTCTAAAGGAAAAGTTGTGCTTGAGCAGTGAGTTGCTTGTGAAATTGAGGTAACTGTTTGGTTAAACCTTGACTTGAGGGAATAGGAATCCCCAACTTAAATGCTATGTGAGATTGCATGTGTGTGTTGTATAGGTGAGGTGACGAGTATCTATGCACCACCAAATTATCTATTTGACATGATCCCTTCCCCGTTTCCAATTCACTATATTCTTGTCTTGATTGTTTTCGTGATTTTGATGTCTCCATGTCTACTTGTTTTCGTCAACTTGTTGTTAAGTATTGTTTCAAGTATTTTGGAAGTGTTAGTTTTTGCCTTGGCTTCATTGTGGTACATAAAAGATTGAGTTGGTTGATAATGTTTTACGATACATTCCGATTGGTTTCATTGTGAAATGATGATTGATGAAGTTTATGAATAGTACAACTTTCTATTTACAATTGCTGAGACATAAATATTGTGAAAGGCTTTGACCTAAATTGTGAAATCTTTTTTATAAATGATGAGATGTAATTGTCTGGTGGGAGCAGGTTGCATGCCGCAACAAGGAGTAATAAGGGTGGACAGGTGGGATCGGGTTGCACGGCCCAACAGGATAAATAAGGGTGATATATATATAGGGAAGAGTTATAAGGGTGGACAGATGGGATCGGGTTGCACGCCGCAACAAGGAGAAATAAGGGAGAATATTCATGTTTTGCTGGTTATATAAAAAAGACTGGAATACTCGTTGTTTTATTATTTTTATTCCATATTCTGCTCTTACAGTTACTTTAAATTGAAACTTGAGAATTTTCGTAAGGATTGGTTATAGTTGAGACCTGGAAAAGTTAACCGAGTTATTTTATTAATTGTTACAAATATTGTTCATTTAGTTTAGTATTTCCTTCTTGCTTTATTAAACATTGAACATAGGTTATATTATAAATTCTCCGCCGTAGCCTCGTCTCTACTTCGTCGAGTTTAGGCTCGGCACTTACCAGTACAAGGGGTCGGTTGTACTGATACTGTATTATGCACTTCTTGTGCAGATCCAGGTTCCGGCCATAGTTGACTTATCAAGTAGTAGTTGAGCATTCGTACGGAGACACGAGGTAGATCTGCTGGTGCTCGCAGATTCCTGGAGTCTTCTCTTTATTAGTCAGATTGCTATTTTATTTCATTCAAAACAGATATATAGTTCCTTTCAGCCAAATACTTGTAGTATTCTTTAGTTGTTCGTGAATTGTGACACCAGGCCCTAGGTAGTTCTATATTTAGTTTTAGTTTGTGGTTGTCTTATTATTTCGAATATTATCCCTAATGTCATTTATTGGAAAGTATTAGATTCTGTATGCATTTTGAATTGCCTTATTATGTTTAAGTAAACTTTTGAAAGAAAAAGTTAGTTAAGTTCTAACACTGGCTTTCCTAGCAAGTATAATGCTAGGCGCCATCACGATCCCGAGGGTTGGGGATTTAGGTCATGACACAATGCTTAGTCTCGTGCAAGAAAAGGAGACAATGCTTAGTCTCATGCAAATAGTGGAGACAATGCTTAGTCTCATTCAAAGAAAGACAGTGCTTAGCCTTATGCAATTTCAAAGGCAATGCTTAGCCTCATGAAAGAAGTGGAGACAGTTCTTAGTCTCATGCAGGGAAAGGCAATGCTTAGCCTTATGTAGCCTCATGCAAGAAGAGGAGACAATTCTTAGTCTCATGCAGGCAGTGCTTAGCCTTATGCAATTTGGAGGCAATGCTTAGCCTCATGCAAGAAGGGGAGACAGTTCTTAGTCTCATGAAAAGAAAGGCAGTGCTTAACCTTATGCAATTAAGGAGGCAATGCTTAGCCTCATGCAAGAACGGGAGGATATGCTTAGTCTCCTGCAGGAAAGGCAGTACTAGCCTTATGCATTTGTGGAGGCAATGCTTAGCCTAATGCAAGAAAGGGAGACAACACTTAGTCTCCTACAGGAAAGGCAGTGCTTAGCCTTATGCAATTAAAGCGATGAGTGACAGTGAGAGAGTGAAATATTTCTTAGATGGATGTGTTTGCGTTCAGTAACTTGTCGTCATGAAGGTAGTGATTTGATGCATGTATGTATTTGCGAATATAGCTATTTTATCGTGCCTACATTCAAAGAAAAATCATGTGTTTTGCGGGGGTAAGGTCGGTTCGTGCTCTTGACTCCTTGCTTTGCCTTCACTCTTGTCTTGGCGTCCTGTTTGAGTTACCCTGGCTAACATCTGGTTGTCATAGAAACAAAGTTTTTTAAAAATATGTATGCATTTGACAAATTATTTGCAAAAATATAGTTTTTTGAAATGTATTATAGTATGTAAGATCTAATAATTTGGATGAATCGGTGACTGTGATACATTTAGGGACATTGCAACCTCCTTGCTTTGGAATTTTGAGGGTCCTCCTCAAAATTCTTCCCAGTTTAAATGCATACTTCTGACAATACTTTTCGGTTGTTCCACACATGACGACGTCGACTGAACTTGCGATCTTGCCCTAGTTTTTGTTCATGGGAAAATGAAGATTTTATTAAGATGTGACCGAACCCACAGGGCTGCCTACGTATCCCCTCTTAAATGGGAATCAGGTTAAGCGTAGTTTAGTTACATCAAGTGAAGAAATGTAAACAATCCTAAACATAGTATCTCTCGACTGCGTCTGAGTTGATAGGTTTTGGCCAAATCTCTCCGTCCATGGTTACAAGTGTAAGTGCTCCTCCTATCAGTACCCGATGAACCATATAAGGACCCTTCCAATTTGGTGAAAACTTCCCCTTGTCTTCATCTTTATCTGGGAAGATAATTGCCCCAATGTGAATTGCCTCGGTCTGACCGTTTTGTTGAAGTCTCTTACCATCCTGTTCTGATAGAGTTGACCGTGACACACCACATTCATTCTTTTACCATAAATGAGAGCTAGTTGTTCGTAGCGGCTATGTACCCATTCTGCATCGCTGAACTCAGCTTCTTGTATAATTCTTAAAGAAGGGATTTCTACCTCGGCAAGAATAACTGTTTCGGTAACTAAACCAATAGGTAAGGAGTTTCCCCAGTTGATGTGCGAACCGTGGTACAATACCCGAGCAGAGCAAACGACATCATCTCGTGCTATTGTTTGTAATTATCTACCATTTTCCTCAATATCTTCTTGACGTTCTTACTGGTGGCTTCTATGACTCCGTTCATTTGCGGCATGTATGCTATGGAGTTCTTATGCTAGATCTTGAAGGTTTCACACATCACCTTCATCAGATCGCTGTTGAGATTGGCAGCGTTATCGGTGACAATTGACTCTGGTACTCGGAACCGACAAACAATGTTGTCCCAAACAAAATATGTTACAACTTACTAAGTTACAACTTTGTAAGATGCAACTTCAACCAATTTTGTGAAGTAGTCTATGGCCACTAGAATGAATCTATGCGCATTTGAAGCAGCGGGTTCGATCGGGCCGATGACATCCATACCCCTAGCCGAGAACGGCCAGGGTGAAGTTCATGTGTTGAGTTCATTGGGTGGTACTCTTATCATGTCAGCATGTATCTAGCATTGGTGGCACTTCTGAACATACTTGATGCAATCTGTTTCCATAGTCATCAAGAATTACCCCGCTCTTAGTATCTTTTGGCTAAGGTGAACCCATTCATGTTCGGCCTGCAGGTTCCGGCATGTATTTCCTCGAGCAATCTGGATGCTTCTATGGCGCCGACACATCGTAATAATCCCAGGTCTGAAGTCTTTCTATACAGAATTCCTCCGCTTTGAAAGAAATGGTTAGCAAACCTTCGAACTGTGCGCTTCTGAGTATGGGTAGCATGCTCTGGATATTCTCCCTTCGCCAAATATTCCTTGATGTCGTGGAACCATGGATTTCCATCGCTCTCTTCTTCAACATGAGCACAATAAGCTGGCTACTTATGAATTCCTATTGGGATAAGATCGATGAAATTCTTGTCTGGGTGTTGTATCAGGGAAGATAGAGTGGCCAATGCATCTGCGAACTCATTTTGAACCCTCGAAACATGTTTGAATTCTATATTTTTTAACCTTTTGATCAACAGTTGTACACAGTCCAGATATGGAAATATTTTGGGTTTTTTTGTGGTCCATTATCCCAGAACCTAGTGCACCAAAAGATCTTAGTCTCCCATTACTAGAAGCTCCTGAACATTCATGTCAACGGAAAACCGGATTCCAAAGATGCAGGCCTCATACTCCGCCATATTGGTTGTGCATGCAAACGTGAATTTTGCGGATACCGGATAGTGTTGGTCGGTTTCTTATACCAAGACAACTCAGATACCTACTCCTTTGAAGTTTACTGCTCCGTCGAAGAACATTCTCCAACCATCATATGCTTCGGTGATATCTTCTCCCACGAATGACACCTCATCATCGGGAAAATACATTTTCAATGGTTCATATTCCCCGTCTACGGGATTTTCTACCAGATGATCTACCAGTGCTTGCCCCTTGACCCCCTTCTGAGTTACATAGACAATGTCGCACTCACTTAGCAATATTTTCCACTTTGCTAACTTACCCGTATGCATGGGCTTCTGAAAGATATATTTTAGCGGATACATCATTGGTATGCGATATGTAGTGTATGCATAGAAATATTGCCTCAACTTTTGAGCTATCCTTGTCAAAGCACAGCAGGTGCGTTCCAGTAAAGAGTACCGGGCTTCGTAGGGTGTGAATTTCTTGCTCATATAATATATTGCCTGCTCCTTTCTTCCAGTTTCATAATTTTGTCCCAAAACGCAACCAAAAACTCCATCCAGTTGTCACGACCCAATTTACCCTCCGAAAGGTATCGTGATGGCACCTAGTCTATACGACTAGGTAAGCCTAAATTTGCGGATAAAATTAAATCAAGTACGATAAAAGTAAAGACAAGAAAAGAAAAGTCTAGATAAACATAATATCGCCGCTCGGCATGTACAATATATATATACCACAAGACCCGGATTGTCACAACGCAGTCACAAGTTTCTATACTATTATAGCTCTATACAAATCTTGGAAGAAAATACATAGTAGATATCATTAAAAGATAGAATGGAAGGTGACGCGGAGGATTCTGCGTACGCGGAAGAAATACCTTACGGTCTCCTCGATGAAACTGCAACGATCACTAGCCATGAGACTGAGAACTCGAACCTGGATCCACACACGAAAAACATGTGCAGGAAAGGGCATGAGTACACCACATTTGTTACCTAGTAAGTGCCAAGCCTAACCCCAGTCAAGTGGTGACGAGGTCAGATTAAGGCTCTACTGGATTTATAGATAAAACAGTTTAAATAGTACGGAAATAAATAAATTCTAAAGTGGACAGTTAAAAGAATAATTTGGAATGAAACAGTAGAATGGAGCCCTCGGCTCAGCACAACGTATCACATAGTGGAATATCCCGGGATACAGTCCCGTAGTTCCAATTATAAATAGGTAGTACAGCGGGGCTCTCCCATAATACGTTCGTAGTCCCAAATATAAATAGGCAGTACAGGGGGGATCTCCCAGAATACGTCTGTAGTCCCCATTTTAAATATGCAGTGCTGGGGGAATCTCCCAGAATATGTTTGTAGTCCCCAATTTAAATATACAATGCGAAGTAACTAACCAATAAACATCAATTTTTAACAGTACATCAAAATACAGGTAGGAAAGCAGGGAAACTAACTACACATGGCGCATAGATTGTCAATTAGGAAATTGAATATGAAAACAAATAAGCATGCTTCCCTAATCTAAGATGAACAATTAAACATGTAGAAATGATGTAATAGAAGAACAAGGCATTGTATAATTTTTGAAGGAAAAGTGAGATTTTTGCAGAAATGGTCCGTGTACGTACTCGTCACTTCACGTACACGGCGCCCACACAACAATTTATATGAAAACAACCTAAGGGAAGGTCCCCAACACAGAGTTAGGCAAGCCACTTACCTCAACTGCTCCACTAAACCCGAGATCACGTTCTTGCAACGAGTACCCGACTCCAAATGGCCCAAATCTATTCTATTCAATTGCATATTGTAAATATATCTTTAAGAAATTAATCTAACTAATAAATTCGAAGCTAATACACGAAATTAGGAAAATCTCCCAAAAAGTCCCCCGAGCCCACGTCTCGAAATCGGGTAAAAGTCATAAATTCCGAACACCCGTTCACTCACGAGTCTAACCATACCAAATTTACTCAAATCGAATACCAAAATCTCGATCATAACTCCAAAACTCGGCCTAAGAACTTTATCCAAAATTTCCCCAAATTGTCACCCCAATTTCAAAATTAAAGGATGAATTTAAGCATAGATTCGTGGAAATTAGTCCAAACCGAGTAGGAATTACTTACCCAAATCGCCCAGGTGAAAATCTCTTCAAGAATCGCCAATCCCCGAGCTCCCAAGTTCAAATTATGAATTTTTGGCTCAAACTCTCGATTTGAGTCTTTTAAAAGTCTACCCAGGCATCCCTTCACTGCGATAGCGAACAACCAGTCGTGATCGCGAAGAACAAACTTACACGCGCCTCAGATAACTCTGCGCGAACGCGAGGACACATTCGCGAACGCGATGCTTAACTCAATCAGACCTACGCGGTCGCGGTTGGCTTCACGCGACCGCATAGAGGAACACTTAAAAATCTCTATCGCCTTATTTCTTCTACGCGAACGCGACATAGCCCATGCGAACGCAGTGGCCAAGCTGCCTACTCTACGCGATCGCGTTCCATTTCATGCGATCGCGATACATAAATCCTGCCTGGCCTCAAATTTCTCTACGCGATCGCGGACTCCCTCACTCGATCGCGATGAAGAAAAGTCTGCTGGACTCACACCAGAAAACCAGCAATCCATACAACGCTAAAAATGACCCGTTGAGCATCCGAAACACCCCCGAGGCCCCCGGGACCTCAACCAAACCTACCAACCAATCCTAATACCACATTTGAACTTAGTCAAGCCTTCAAACCACATCGCAAAACACCAAAATCAAGACGTTTACATGGATTCAAACCTAAGAACTTAAGAATTTTCCAAAATCTACAACCGATGCCGAAACACGTCAAAACTAGTCCAAATGACCTCAAATTTGACACACATGTCATAAATGACACTACGGACCTACATCCACTTTCGTAATTCCATTCCGATCCCAATATATAAATTTCACCTATCGGCCGAAATTGCCAAAATTCTAACTTTCGCCAATTCAAGACTAAATCTACTACAGACCTCGCAAACATATTCCGGACGTGCTCCTAACCCCGAAATCACTCAACGGAGCTAACAGAGTCGAAGGAATTACATTCCCGACCCGTCATCACACAGTTCCAACTACGCCCCGATTTTTAAAGCTTAAACTCATATAGGGACTATGTGCACCAAAACTCTCCGGAATCCACAACTAATCGCTCCGACAAGTCCTATAAGCATAAACAAGTGTGGGGAAAGCGGTTATTAGGGGATCGGGGCGCTAACTCTCAAAACGACCGATCGGGTTGTTACATTCTACCCTTCTTATGAAAATCGTTCGTCCTTGAACGAGTGTAAAGACATACCTGAAGCTATTAAAAGATGAGGGTACTGGCTGCGCATATCCTGCTCGGTCTCCCAAGTCGCCTCCTCGAACGGCTGATCCCTCCACTGAACCTTAACTGATGCAATATTCTTTGACATGAGCTTTCTGACCTGTCTATCCAATATAGCTATTGGCTCCTCAACATATGGTAAATCCTTGTCCAACTGGACTGAACTAAAATCCAAGACATGAGTCGGATCACCGTGGTACTTTCGGAGCATCGAGACGTGGAATACTGGATGGACTCCTGCTAGGCTGGTAGGTAAGGCAAGATCATAAGAAACCTCCCCAACACGCCGCAATGTCTCAAAAGGACCTACGAATCTCGGACTCAGCTTACCCTTCTTCCCGAACCTCATGACGCCCTTCATAGGCGATACCTAAAGCAAACCCCGATCACCAACCCTAAATACCAAATCACGAACCTTGTAGTCCGCGTAACTCTTCTGCCTGGACTGAGCTGTGCAAAGTCCTTCATGAATTACCTTCACCTTGTCCAGGGCATCCTGAACCAAATCTTTACCCAACAATCGAGCCTCGCCCGGCTCAAACCATCCCACTGGAGACCGGCACCGTCTACCATACAAATCCCCATACGGTTCTATCTGAATGATGGACTGGTAACTGTTATTATAAGCAAACTCTGCAAACGGAAAGTATTGGTCCCATGACCCTCCAAAATACATCACACAGGCACGGAGCATATCCTCAAGAATCAGAATCGTGCGCTCGGACTGCCCGTCTGTCTGAGGGTGAAAGGTTGTACTCAACTCTACCCCGGTGCCTAGCTCATGTTGTACGGCTCTCCAGAATCGTGAAGTGAAATGTGCACCTCTGTCTGAAATGATAGATACTGGGATACCATGAAGTCGGACAATCTCCTTGATATAAATCTTAGCCAGCCTCTCTAAGGAATATGCGGTCAACACTGGAATGAAATAGGCTGACTTGGTCAGCCGATCCACGATCACCCAAATAGCATCGAACTTTCTCAAAGTCCGATAAAGTTTAACCACGAAGTCCATGGTGATCCGCTCCCACTTCCATTCTGGAAGCTCAATCTGCTGAAGTAATCCTCCCGGCCTCTAAAGCTCATATTTAACTTGTTGAAAATTTAGACACTTGGCCACAAATCCAACTATGTCTTTTTTCATCCTTCTCCACCAATAGTGTTGTCTCAGGTCCTGGTACATCTTCGCGGCACATGGATGAATGGAGTACCGTGAGATCTGGGCCTCCTACAAAATCAACTCTCGAAGCCCATCTACATTGGGCACACAGATATGGCCATGCATCCTCATCACGCCATCATCACCTATAGTCACGTCCCTGGCATCACCCCGTCGGACCCTGTCCTGAAGAACCAGAAGGTGGGGATCATCATACTGGCGCTCTTTGATGCGGTCATAAAGAGAAGATCGAGAAACCACACAAGTTAATACCCGGCAAGGCTCTGAGAGATTCAATCTCACAAACTGACTGGCTAAGGACTGAACATCCAAGGCTAAGGGCCTCCCAACTGCCGGAAGATATTCCAAACTCCCCAAACTCTCCGCCTGACGACTCAAGGCGTCGGCCACCACATTGGCCTTCCCCGGGTGGTATAATATAGTGATGTCATAGTCCTTTAATAACTCCAACCACCTCCGCTGGCGCAAATTAAGGTCTTTCTGCTTGAACAAGTGCTGCAAACTCCGGGGATTAGTGAAAATTTCACAGGGAACACCGTACAAATAATGGCGCCAGATCTTTAGGGCGTGAACTATAGCTGCCAACTCGAGATCATGAACTGGATAGTTCTTCTCATGTACCTTCAACTGTCTGGGCGCGTAGGCAATCACCCTACTGTTCTGCATCAAAACTGCTACAAGGTCAATCCTCGAGGCATCACAATAGACTGTATAAGATCCTGAACCCGTAGGCAATACCAACACTGGAGCTGTAGTCAAAGCTTTCTTAAGCTTCTGAAAGATCTCCTCACACTCCTCAGTCCACCTGAATGGCACACCCTTCTAGGTCAGTCTGGTCATAGGTGCTGCAATTGATGAAAATTCCTCTACAAAGCAATGATAGTACCTTGCCAAACTAAGGAAATTGCGGATCTTAGTAGCTGAGGACGGTCTAGGAAAACTCTGCACCACTTCAACCTTCTTCGGATCTACCTTGATCCCACCACAAGACACCACATGGACTAAGAATGCAACCAAATCAAGCCAAAATTCACACTTACAAAATTTTGCATACAATTTCTTCTCCCTCAAAGTTTGAAGTAGAGTCCTCAAATGCTTCTCATGGTCCTCCTGGGACTGATAATACACCAATATGTCGTCAATAAACACAATGACGAAGAAATCAAGATAAGGCCGGAACACACTGTGCATCAAATTCATAAAGGTTGCTGGGTCATTGGTCAGCCCACATGACATGACAAGAAACTCATAGTGGCCATATCTGGTCCTGAAGGCAGTCTTCGGGATATCCGGCTCCCGAATCTTCAACTGACGATACCAACTTCGCTCGTTCAATAATTAACTCAAGTTTCGCTATAAAACCTAATCGCGGCTTGAAAAGATTAGACCAAACATTCCATATCATTCCTATAATACATTATCAAACTCCCTGGAGTCATGAAATCGAATTTCGACCTCTAGAATTAAAAATGGACCTTTGGATCATTACATGCTTATGCTCAAAACAATGTCAAAACACCAAACACGTTATAAAACTCATCCAACACTCATTCGAGCCCAATGGGACCCCAACCAAGTATATTAACATGTCCCAAAACATGATACTAACTTGGTCGAAGCCTCAAATTGCCTCTAACAACACTAGAATCAAATCACGTATCGGTTCAAGCCTAAGAAACTTATGAACTTCTGAATTCCAAAACTAATGTCGATTCATACCAAACCAACTCGGATTGACTTCAAATTTTGCACACAAGTCATAAATGATAGTACATACCTATTCCCTGATCCGAACTCGGCATCAATAAAGTCAACTCCCTGTCAAACTTTCAATACTTCCATTTTCTATTTTCGCCATTTCAAGCCAAATTTAACTACGGACTTCAAAATAAATTTTCGGACACACTTCTAAGTCCAAAATTACCATACGGGGCTATTGGAACCATCAAAATTCTATACTAGGGTCATTTATACATAAGTCAGCATCCGGTCAACATTTTCAACTTAAGCTTCTAACCTTGAAATTCATTCTTCCGAACATATTCTGAAACACCTGAAATCCAAAATTGATGATTCACACAAGTCTTAATACATTATATGAAGCTATTCAATACTTCAAATAGTAGAAAGGAGCATAATTGCCCAAAACGTCCAGTCGGGTCGTTACACCATTGTCACGACCCAAATCTTAATTCAGGTCGTGATGGCGCCTAATGTCGTAGTCAGGCAAGCCAACATCAATCTACTAATGAGTTTCATTTAGTTTTCCAAAAAGATTCCAACACTTACTTGATTTAGATTTAAGACATTAAGTAAAGACGGATAACTTAGGCAATCTTAAGCAGAAATAGCCATAAAAAGTCATAATTTAATATTTACATCCCAAAATAATTTCTACCAACGTGTGTGCCAGGAACTAGTGTCACAAGTCTACAGGCATACTAGTAGAGTAAAAATAAGAGAATACATAGACTGTCTTACTGTGTAAGAAGAATAGACAGAATAACAAAAGAAAACTCCATAGTGCTGCCGAGTGTCATCAAGAGGAGCGGCTCACCGTAAAGTTTGGACCAGGCAAATATCAGGGACGAACTCCCGACTGATACTCAGATGCACCTACCTTAGAACCTGTACAATTCAGTACAGAGTGTAGCATGAGTACTTAAATAATATGTACACAGTAAGTATCCAGTCTAATCTCGAAGAAGTAGTGACGAGATGTCGACTTGATACTCACTAGGGTCCAAACAATATATTTTGGTGTGTAAATTAAAGAGAGTAACAAGTACACATGGGTAATAGAACAATGAATATCTAGCATGTTTACGAAATCTATTTTGAGTCGAAACTCCAACATACAAATTGCAAATCTATTCCTTCAAGACATTTAAGAGTTTTTAAGTCATGAATAATATCAAACAAGTAGCATGCGCACAATATATCAGAAGGTACGGTTTGGGCCAACATAATTGCAATGTGCACTGTCGGAGGGTCGAACGGCGTGAACCATAGATGAATCTATTAACCTGTCATAGCGTACAGCACGCTCCCATGAGAGTAGTTGAAAGAGTCATTCCGCTCGCGGAATATATATGTTGCGAAGCGGTCACACATAGACATAACATTTTTCTTTAAATTCTTTTTTCCAAAATGATAATGATTCGTCTGAAAACACCTATTAGGATAACTTCATGAAACAAATTTACATACGAAGGAAATTACAAGGCATATGGTTAAATTATGAAATTCACAAGGCATGGTGTGAACCTAACTACCCGGACATATCAAGAATAGTTACTACGCACGGACTCTCTTCACTTCGTACGTACGTAGTCCCCATAATTAATGACATACAGTTAATTACTTCACCTAAGGGGACAATTCCCTCTTACAAGGTTAGAAAGGAGACTTACCTCATTTCAAGTCTACTTCCCGGGTCAAGAACGCGCCCGAAACTGCAAATTCGTCGCCCAAGGACTCGAAACTAGTCAAATACTGCATAAATAAATCAATCTATACTCAAAATTATAAAATTCTTCTATTTAAATGATTATTTCAACCTAAATTGCAAAATCCCAAAATACACCCCCGAGCCCACATGCTCGGATTCCGGAACTTTTCAAAGCAAACCATCACTCATAGCCTAAGGATAAATAGTATATAGTTTTTGTATGATTCCATAATCAATTTCTTGGTAATTTCTCATTTTTTGTCAAAAAACTAAGTTTTACTCTAAACCCATGATTTCTACTAATTTAATGTGTTAATCTACCTAAGAATTCAAGTATGAAACTTAATTTATAGTAGGAATTACTTACCTTACAGTATCTAGGTCGAATATCTTCTTGCAAGCTCTCAAAAATCGTTAAAGATGGAAGAAAAATGGTGACGAAATGACTAAGTCCCGTTTTTAAATCACACTGCCCAGCTGCCTCTTATATGCGAACGCATCAGGGGCAGTGCGTTCGCGAAGGCCAAATGGCTAGGCCCCGTGAGGCCCTTATATGCGAACGCGGGTGGGGTCATGCGAACTCGGAGGCTAGCTGAGCTAGATCAATGCGAACGCGGCTGAGATGGGTGCGAACGCAGAGAGTAAAAGTTGAGTCGGCCCACTGCCTTACCATATGAGAATGCATGCAATCATGTGCGAACGCATAGGGTATTTGTGCACCCCTGCCAACTCCTTCTATGCGAACGCGTGAGTTCACTCGCAAACGCATAGAAGGAAACTAGACTGTGAAAATTTGGTGTTTAGCATTTAGCTCCGAGGGGTCCGAAACTCACCCGAGCCCCCCGAGACCCCGTCCAAAGGCACTGACAAGTCTGTATTCATGATACGGACTTGATTGAATTCTCGGAACGTGAAAAACAACAACGAAACTAAGAATCCGACCCCAAAACCAAATTGAATCAAACTTTGAACTTCAAGTTCTAGAATTCGCTTTCAACACGTCAAACCTACCTATACTACTCGGAATGACACAAAATTTTGCGCGGAAGTCATAAATGACATAAAGGAACTAGTCCCTATCTCGAAATTCCATTTGGACCTCCATAACATAAAATACACGTACCAAACCTCAATTTGAACTTAAGGAAATTCTTATTTCATTATTTGACGCTGAAACGCTCCCATGTCATCCAAAACTCGTTCCGAACATACGCCGAAGTCCGAAATCATCATTCGAATCTACCGGAACCTTCAAATCTCGATTCCGATGTCGTTTACTAAAAATGTTGACCTAAGTCAAACTTGGCCTTTAAGGCCAACCTTAAGGAACTAAGTGTTCCTATACCACTCCAAACTCCTCCAAACATCGTACCACCTGTCCCCGCAAGTTATAAATCAATAAAGGCAACTACAGGAAGTCTCATTTAGGGGCACGGGGTCCTAGAACACAAAACGAACAATCGGGTCGTTAAATTCTCCACCTCTTAAACGAACGTTCATCCTCGAACGGGTCTAGAATCATACCTGGAGTGCTGAATAGGTGTGGGTATCTGCTCTGCATGTCCTCCTCGGACTCCCAAGTCGCCTCCTCGACTGGTTGGCCCCAACACTACACCTTTACGGCGGAAAATCTCTTGGTCCTAAACTGGCAATCCTTCCTGTCAACAACAGCAACTGGCTCCTCCTCGTAGCACAACCTCTCATCTAGCTGAATGGTGCTGAAATCTACCACGTGAGAGAAGTCGGCGTGGTATCTCCAGAGCATGGGCACATGAAAGACCGGATGAAATCCTGATAAACTGGGAGGTAAAGCCAACTCGTAGGCAACCTCCCCAACCCGTCTCAACACCTCAAATGGGCCTATAAACCTTGGGCTCAGCTTGCCCTTCTTCCCAAACCTCATAATACCCTTCATCGGCGAGACTTTCAACAGAACCTTCTCGCCCTCCATAAATGATACATCCCGCGCCTTCTGCTCCGCGTAACTCCTCTGTCTAGACTAAGTTGTGCGAAGCCTCTCCTGAATCAACTTTACCTTCTCCAAGGCATCCTTCACCAGATCGGTGCCATATAACTTAGCCTCGCTGGGCTCAAACCACCCGATGGGAGAACGACATCGCCGACCATACAAAGGCACAAATGGAGCCATATCAATGCTGGACTGATAAATATTATTATAAGAAAACTCGGCCAAAGGCAAGAACTGGTCCCACTGCCCTCCAAAGTTTATCACACATGCTCTGAGCATGTCCTCCAATATCTGAATTGTCCGCTCCGATTGCCCGTTGGTCTGAGGTTGGAATGCAGTGTTGAGCTCTACCCGGGTGCCTAACTCTCTCTATACTGCTCTCCAGAAGTGCGAGGTGAACTGAGGACCTCGATCTGATATAATGGACATAGGCACACCGTACAACCGAACTATCTCCCGAATGTAGATCTAGGCCAACCTCTCAAAGTATAAGTCGTAGCTACTGGAATGAAATGCGCCGACTTGGTCAACCTGTCCACAATGACCCAAAACGCATCAACCTTCCACAAAGTCCGAGGCAACCCAACTACGAAGTCCATAGTGATGCGCTCCCATTTCCACTCAGGTATAGGCATCTGCTGAAATAGGCCTCCTGGCCTCTAGTGCTCATACTTAACCTGCTGGCAATTTAGAAATCTAGCGACATACTCCACTATGTCTTTCTTCATCTGCCTCCACCAGTAGTGTTGCCTCAAGCCACGATACATCTTCGTAGCACCAGGATGAATAGTATACCGTGAACTATGAACCTCCTCTAGAATCCTCTCCCTCAGGCCATCAACATTAGGGACATATAAGCGATCCTGAAGTCTCAGAACACCATCCTCGCCAATAGAAACCTTCGTGGCACCACCCTGCACCATTGTCTCCCGTAGAGCCACCAAGTGCGGATCATCAAATTGCCGAGCCCTGATCTCTCCCAATAATGATGACTGAGCAACCACACGTGCAAGAAATCGGCTGGGCTCTGAAAGGTCCAACCTCACCAAGGGATTAGCCAAGGACTGAATGTCAAAAGCTAGAGGTCTCTCCTCCGCTTAAATGTAAGTCAAGCTATTCATACTCTCCGCCTTTCTGCTTAAGGCATCTGCAACAACATTCGCCTTGCCCGGATGATAAAGAATGGTGATGTCATAATCCTAACTCAAGCCACCTGCACTGCCTCAAATTTAGATCCCTCTGCTTGAACAAGTGCTGCAAGCTGCAGTGGTCCGTATAAACCTCACAAGGCACCCCATAAAAGTAGTGCCTCCAAATCTTAAGAGCATGAACAATCGCCGCCAACTCCAAATCGTGCACAGGGTAATTTTTCTCATGAACCCTCAGCTGACGTGAAGCATATGCAATAACTCGCCCCTCCTGCATCAACACACATCCCAAACCGACGCGTGAAGCATCCCAATAAACTGTATACATCCCAGAACCGGAAGGCAATAATAGAAATAGTGTTGAAGTCAATGTTGTCTTGAGCTTCTGAAAGCTCGCCTCACACTCGTCGGACCATCGGAATGGGGCATTCTTCTGGGTCAATCTAGTCAGAGAAGCTGCAATGGATGAAAAACCCTGCACAAATCGGCAATAAAAACCTGCCATACCCAAGAAGCTCCTAATCTCTGTCGTTGAAGTAGAGCGTGGCCAACTCTGAACTGCCTCAATATTCTTAGGATTAACCTTGATACCCTACCCGGATACCACATGTCCTAATAATGCCACAGAATCCAACCAAAACTCACACTTGGAGAACTTCACATACAGCTTTTGTTCTCGCAAAGTTTGGAGCACAACTCTTAAATGATGCTCGTGCTCTCCCAGGCTACGTGACTAAATAAGAATGTCATCAATGAATACAATGACAAAAGAATCAATATAAGGCCTGAACACCATGTTCATCAAATCCATAAATGTTGTTGGGGAATTAGTAAAGCCAAAGGACATCACTAGGAACTCAAAATGACCATATCTCGTACGAAAGGCAGTCTTCGAAACATCTGAGTCCCGAATCTTTAGATGATGGTACCCCGGTCTCAAGTCAATCTTAGAAAACACCCGAGCACCCTGCAACTGGTCAAACAAATCATCGATATGCAGCAATGGGTACTTGTTCTTGATTGTGACCTTGTTCAACTAGCGATAATCAATACACATCCGCGTAGTCCCATCCTTCTTCTTCACAAATAACACTGGAGCACCCCCAAGGCGATACACTCGGTTTGATAAACCCCTTAGCTAACAATTCCTCAAGTTGTTCTTTCAATTCCTTCGGAGCCATACGGTATGGGGAATAGCGATAGGTTGGGTGCCTGGAGCCAATTCAATGCAAAAATCAATGTCACGATCCGGCGGCATGCCTGGAAGGTCAGGCGGGAATACATCTGCAAACTATCGAACTACTAGCACTGAATCAATCGTCGGGGACTCGGTTGTCTGTGCTCCCTCCGTCTGGACTCCACCTCTGGGACGGATAAATGAATGGCACGGCATCACCCTTCGTGCTTTTACTCTCTTCCTCAAATTGCAATAACAAAATAAATGAAATGAATGGCACGGTATCACCCTTCGTGCTTTTACTCTCTTCCTCACAATGCGATAAGTAAATAACTGAATGAATGATATGAATGAATGGCACGGCATCACCCTTAGTGCTTTACTCTCTTCCTCACCTAAGTAATATCAACAATAAATAACAACTTGGCAAGGAAATCAATTACCGAACTTTCAATTCATAACCACCCGACATGGGGAATAAAAACTAAAATCAACACATTTGCCCGGCAAGGGTCTCAGCTATAACCAATTCCTTACGAGTACATAACTTAATGATTTGGGTCCTCCACTAGGACATCACAACACAATTCTTAATCAAGTACTCTCCACAGTTAAACAATTTTCCAAATGAACTACTTCATAACACAATAATCATTGAGGTAATAACAAATAATTAAGCAAAACGGACTCACGGGCATACTTGACACCCAATGAATAGGTACTCGTCACCTCACCTATGCATTGGACATGATAAAACACATAGCACATAGGGCACAACACCAATTCCCTCACCAAAGTTAGGCAAGACACTTACCTCGGGTCCAAAAATGCAAGTCAAGCCTCTAACACTGCCTTTCCTCTCGAATCTGACTCCGAAACGATAATATCTAGACATAATCAATTCAATAACATCAATAATGACTCAATAATCCAGTCCCATAGCCTAATTATTCATTTTCCAACATTCTTCAAAAAATACCAAAATTCGACCCCAGGCCCGCTTGGTCCAAACACGAGGCTCGGACCAAAACCTGATCACCCATACCCCCACGAATCCAAATATGCAATTTGTATTGAAATCCGACCCCAAAATGAGGTTGAATTATCCAAAATCCCATGAACCCTAACTCTACCCAAAACCCTTAATTTCTACTTTGTTTTCATGATTATAGGCTTAGATTCTAGTGATTGATGGAGGAAAATGGAAGGAATTAGTGTTAGAATCACTTACCCAAGTGGTTATGGAGGAGAACTAGCTTAGGGATCTCCTATGGGGTCTTGGAGAAGAATAAGTTGGTGAAAAAGTGGAAATCCCGAAATAGAATTCTATTTTTGAACACTTAATTAACTGAACAGAATTTACCCATCGCGTTCGCGGGCCTTTGGCCGCGTTCGCGAAGGGTTGACTTGCTGAACCTATGTGTTCGCGTCACCAGGGCTGCGTTCGCGAAGAAATGGACCTCAAGTCTTACGCGTTCGCGAGCCTATGGCTGCGTTCGCGAAGAACAAGCTACCCAGCCCCCCCCCCCCAGACCCCAGCCTAACACTACGCGTTCGCACCCCTGGGGATGCGTTCGCGTAGAAGCACTGTCCAGTACTCCGCGTTCGCGTCTCCCTCTACGCGTTCGTGTCTCCCTCTACGCGTTCGCGTAAATTACCAGGTCCACCTGATGCTTTTCGCGTTCGCGAGTGTCACCACGCGTTCGCGAAGGGTATTTTCCTCAGACACCAGATCTGACCCAAAAGACCAGAACTTTCTAACATTTTGCACCACGTTACCTGCCCGAAACTCACCCGAGCCCTCGGGGCTCAACACCAAAGATACACACAAATCCCAAATCATCCTACGGCCTTATTCAAATACTAAAACCACCGAGATAACGTCAAAATCAATGAATTAAACACCAAAATCTATGAAAATCTTCAAAAACTTCATTAACCTTTAAATTTACCATTTTCGATCCGAAACACATCAAATCAAGTCCATTTTACACCAAACTATACAGATAACTCATATAACGCATATTAAACTTGTTCCGGGCTCCGTAACCATAATACAGGCCAGATATCACAGATTTCAAATCAAATTCCATTTTCAAAAGTCTTTATTATTTTCAGAAAACAATTTTCTTTAAAAATTCATTTCTCGGACTTGGGACCTTGGAATTCGATTCCGGGCATACGCCAAGTCCCATATTTTCTTACGGACCCTCCGGGACCGTCAAATCACGGCTCCGGATCTGTTTACTAAAAATGTTGACCAAAGTCAATTGTGATCAATTAATTACTGCAAATTCAACTTATTATCTAATTTTCACATAAAGGCTTCCCAGCTACGCGCCCGGGCTGCGCACGCACATCGGGGTGAGATTAACGGAGGCTTTCGAGGCCTCGAAACACAGATTTAGTTAAATTAACACAGGATGACCTTTTAGGTCATCACAATCTCCACCTCTAAAACAAACGTTCGTCCTCGAACGGACATAGAAGCTACCTGAGTCTGGGAAAAGGTGGGGATAACGGCTCCGCATATCAGACTCGGACTCCCAAGTAGTTGCCTCAGCAGGCTGACCTCTCCACTGAACACGAACCAAAGGATAACTCTTCGATCTTAACTGACGAACCTACCTAGCTAATATGGCTACTGGCTCCTCCTCATAAGACAAATCCTGGTCCAACTGGACACCGCTGAAGTCAAGAACATGGGTTGGATCCGCAATATACCTCTTGAGCATAGATACATGAAACACTAGATGCACGGCTGATAAACGCGGTGGCAAGGAAAGTCTATAGGCCACCTCTCCTAACTTATCCAAAATCTCAAATGGACCAATGTACCTAGGGCTCAACTTGCCCTTTTTCCCGAACCTCATCATGTCCTTCATAGGCGACACTCAAAGAAACACCTGATCTCCTATCATGAAAGCCAAATCTCGAACTTTGCGATCCGCGTAACTCTTTTGCCTGGACTGAGCTGTACGAAGTCTATCCTGAATAATCTTCACCTTGTCCAAGGAATCCTGGACTAACTCAGAACCCAACAATCTAGCCTCTCCCGGCTCAAACCATCCAACTGGAGACCGACACCGTCTACCATACAACGCCTCATACGGAGCCATCTGAATGCTCGACTGATAGCTGTTGTTGTAGGCAAACTCAGCTAAAGGCAAGAACTGGTCCCATGACCCACCAAAATCAATGACACAGGCCCGCAACATATCCTCCAAAATCTGAATAGTACGCTCGGACTATCCGTCCGTCTGAGGATGAAATGTTGTGCTCAAATCAATATGTGTGCTCAACTCTCGCTGAAATAATCTCCAGAAATGGGAGGTAAACTAAGTACCTCGGTCTGATATAATGGATATGGGCACACCATGCAATCTAACAATCTCTCTCATGTAAATATTTGCCAACTTCTCTGCTGAATACGACACTGATACCGGAATGAAATGCACTGACTTGATCAGCCTATCCACAACAACCCAAACCGCATCAAACATCCTCTAAGTCCGTGGGAGCCCAACTACAAAGTCCATGGTGATACGCTCCCACTTCCACTCAGGGGGCTGAATCTGCTGCATCAAACCACGGGTTCTCTGGTGCTCGTACTTAACCTGCTGACAGTTCAAGCACCGAGGTACATAAGCTACAATATCCTTCTTCATTCTACGCCACCAATAATGCTGCTGCAAGTCGTGGTACATCTTTGCGGCGCCCGGATGAATGGAATACCGGGAACTATGGGCCTCCTGAAGTATCAACTCACGAATGCCACCCATATCGGGCACACAAATACGGCCCTGCATCCTCAGAAATCCCTCATCATCCACTGTGACCTGCTTGGCACCTCCGTGCCGAACCGTATCTCTAAGGGTACATAGATAACGATCATCATACCGCCTGGCCCGAATACGATCATACAATGAAGAACGGGCCACGGTATGGGCCAACACACTGCCAGTCTCAGAAACCTCCAATCTCATAAATCGGTTGGCTAAAGCCTGAACATCCAACGCAAGAGGTCGCTCCCCGACTGATAAATAAGCTAGACTGCCCATACTGACTGACTTCCGGCTCAAAGCATCGGCCACCACATTGGCCTTCCCTGAATGATAAAGAATGGTAATATCATAATCCTTCAGCAACTCTAACCATCTCCTCTGCCTCATGTTTAACTCATTCTGTCTGAACAGATACTGCAAGCTCTTATGGTCCGTGAACACCTCACATGGCACTCCGTACAGATAGTGCCTCCAAATCTTCAAAGTATGAACAATAGCTGCAAGCTCCAAATCATGAACTGGATAGTGCTTCTCGTGAATCTTTAAGTCATGAGAAGCATAGGCTATAATCTTGTCGTCATGCATCAACCCTGCACCAAGCCCAACCCATGAAGAATCACAATACACGGTATACGGTCCTGAACCTGAGGGCAATACTAACACGGGTGTCGTGGTCAAGGCTGTCTTGAGCTTCTGAAAGCTCGCCTCACACTCATCAGACCACCTGAATTGAGCACTCGTCTGGGTCAACCTGGTCATCGGGGTTGCGATAGATGAAAAGCCCCCTACAAATCGGCGATAATATCCTGCTAAGCCCAAGAAGCTCCGAATCTCTGTAGCTGAAGTGGGCCTAGGCCAATCTCTAACTGCTGAAATCTTCTTGGTATCTACCTGAATACCCTCTGATGAAACCACATGGCCTAGAAATGCAACTGAACTCAACCAAAACTCACACTTGGAGAATTTGGCATACAACTGACTATCCCTCAGAGTCTGGAGGACGAATCTAAGGTGCTGCTCATGCTCCTATCGGCTGCGAGAGTATATCAATATATCATCAATGAAAACAATATCGAACGAGTCCAAATAAGGCTTGAACACTCGGTTCATCAACTCCATGAATGCAGTGGGGGAATTAGTCAACCCAAAAGACATCACCAAAAACTCATAGTGCCCATAACGAGTGCGAAAAGCTGTCTTAGGGACATCAGAAGCCCTAATCCTCAGCTGATGATAACCAGATCTCAAGTCTATCTTGGAGAACACTGTAGCACCCTAAAGCTGGTCAAAGAGATCATCGATCCTCGGCAAGGGATACGTGTTCTTAATAGTAACCTTATTTAACTGTCGGTAGTCAATACACATCCTCATCGCCATCTTTATTCTTGACAAAAAACACTGGAGCACCCCAAGGAGAAATACTAGGCCTAATGAAGCCTTTATCCAACAAATCCTGCAACTGATCCTTCAATTCCTTCAACTCTGGCGGGGCCATACGATACGGCGGAGTGGAAATAGGCTGAGTGCCCTCAGCCACCTCAATACAAAGGTCAATATCCCTGTCGGGTGGCATACCCGAAAGGTCAGTAGGGAATACCTCTGGAAACTCACGAACTACGGGCACAGACTCCAGGGAAGGAACCTCGGCATTAGAATCACGAACATAGGCTAGATAGGCCAAATAACCCTTCTCGACCATGCGTCGAGCCTTCATATAAAAAATAACTCTACCAGAAGAATGACTAGGAGTCCCCCTCCACTCCAAACGAGGTACCCCTGACAAGGCCAAGGTCACTGTCTTGGCATGACAGTCCAGAATAGCATAATAGGGGGATAACCAATCCATCCCCAATATAACATCAAAGTCAACCATATCAGAAGCAAAAGATCAACCTGAGTCTCCAGACCACCAATAACTACTAAGAAAGCACGGTAGACTCGATCTACCACTATAGAATCACCCACAGGTGTAGACACATGCACAGTAGTACTCAAGGAATCACGGGGCATGCTCAAATAAGGGTCAAAATATGAAGACACATAGGAGAATGTAGAACCCGGATCAAATAACACCGAAGCCTCTCGGCTGCAAACTAAAACTGTACCTGTAATAACTGCGTCAGAAACCTCGGCATCAAGACGGGCAGGAAAAGCATAGCACCGGGGCTGAGCTCCTCCAACCTGCACATCTCTAGGTCTACCTGCTACGGGCTGACCTCTACCTCTCATGGCCTGCCCTCCACCTCTCTGAGTCTGACCTCCACCTCTAGCACCACGACCACCACCCCTAGCTGGCTGAGGGGGTAGGGGTGCACCTGCTGCGGGGACCATGGCGCGAGAATCGTGATACTGAGAACTACCAGAAGCCCTGGGGCAATACCTCGCAATGTGCCCATGAACACCACAAGAATAACAAGGTCTCTGCTGATGCGGCTGATGACTCTGGAACTGTCCCTAACGACCCTGATAACCACCCCTGATAGCTCTGAAGTGGTTGTGCACTGATAGGTGCTGGTGGTGCACTAATAGGGGCTGGCGGTGCACAGTGAGATACCTGAAGTGCTGACTGAAAAGGTCGGGGTGGATGGCCACTACCGAAAGAATCCCTGCCTCCAGATGAGGCTCAATTGAATCTACCAAAGTGACGGGGCCTCTTGTCAGTCCCCTGACCACCTCCCTGTGACAGAATCATCTCAATCCTCCTAGCCACATCGGTCACATCCTGGAATGAAATATCAGTACTTGACTCCCTGGCCATTTGGAGTCTGATGGGCTGAGCTAAACCCTCAATAAATCTCTGCACTCTCTCACGATCAGTGGGAAGTATCATAAGTGCATGCCTGGCTAGAGTGATGAACCTAGTCTCGTACTGAGTGACAAACATAGGTCCCTACTGAAGGCGCTCAAACTGCCTCCGAAGATCCTCCCTCTGAGTAAATGGAAGGAACTTCCCCAAGAATAACTCGGAGAACTGAGCCCAAGTCAATGGTACAGATCCAGCTAGTCTGGTCAGGAAATAGTCTCTCCACCAAGTCTTGGTTGCGCCAGATAACCGAAAAGTAGCAAAGTCAACTCCATTGGACTCCACTATGCCCATGTTCCGAAGAACCTCATAACGTCTGTCCAAATAATCATGTGGATCATCTGACGGTGCACCAGTAAAAGTAGTAGTGAATAACTTGGTGAACCAATCTAGTCTCCATAGAGCATCTACTGACATAGTTGCACCCTCGCCTGCCGGTGCCACAATACCCGACTGAGCTACTCCAGCTGTCTAAGGTGCTGGAGTCTGAAACTGAGTGGCAACCTTCTCTGGGGTATGAACAAAAGGAGTCTGGGTCCCTCCCCCAGCCTGAGAACCAGCTGGTGCAGTAGGAAGAAGACCGGCCTGAGCCACACTCTCCATAAGTCCCACCAAGCGGACTAGAGCATCGTGAAGCACTAGGGTGGCAATAAACCCCTCCGGGACCTGAGCTGGTCCGACTGGAACCGTCCGAGCAGGAACCTCACCGGCATAGTCTACCTAAGGGTCCTCTATTGAAGCCGCTGCTCTAGCTCTGCCTCGACCTCTAGCACGGCCTCGGCCTCGGCCCCTCGTAGGAGCTGCAATAGGGGGATCGGGTTGTTGACCGGTCGATGAGGAAGCACGCGTTCTCGCCATCTGCGAGAGAGTAAGATATAGACTTAAATAGTATTTAGGATTCAGATGGCACGACAGAGAATGAAAGATATGAAGTTATTCCTAACTTTGCAGCCTCTGGGGGATAAGTACAGACGTCTCCGTACCGATCCCTCAGACTCTACCAAGTTTGTTCGTGAGTTGTGAGACCTAAGCAACCTAGTGCTCTGATACCAATTTTTCACGACCCGAAATCCCACCTTCGGGCTATGACTGCGTCTAACGTTGAACCCGCTAGACAAGACAACGTACACAATTACATTAACATATTAACACTAAAATAACAAAAATAACTAGAACAGTTTATATTCCTTTCTAAGTGCGAAAGTAGATAACTTCTGAACTAAATGAAAATACCAATAATACATTCCGTTAGCAATATCCCAGAACCTGGAGTCACTAACTCACGGACTGTCTATTAGATTACTAAATACAAGGTCTGAAGAAATAATACATAACTGTCTCAGAACTAAGAAAAACAAGACAGAATAGAAAGAAAAGGGTAGAGGAGACGCCAAGGCCCACGAACGTCTGCGGGTCTACCTTGAAATCTCCAAAGTGGACTGAAGGATACTCCCTCTATTAGTGTCCACCGGGTCCGGCTGCGGGATCTGCACAATATAAAGAAGTGCAGGTATAGCAACCCTATGTACTGAGCAAGTGTCCAGCCTAACCCCGGCCGAAGTACTGGCGAGGCTAGACACGACAACGATAACCTACTTGTACAGTTCTACCAAAAATATAGCAGGGAAGTAACAGATATTTAACAGATAAGCAAGTAATACGGGAACAAGTAAGGAGGCAACAAGTATGAAGCAAAATGAGATATTGAATACAATAAATAAATAGATAAATGAATGGCAGGGAATCACCCTTCGTGATTTTACTCTCGTCCTCACGATGCAACAAGTAAATATATGAAATGAATGCAATAAT